>VMBQ01007717.1:0-43529 GCA_007657795.1 Dreissena rostriformis | reverse complement strand
TGTGCATGATGGGAAGAGCTATTTTATTTTCCGCGAACTTGTGCATGAGAAGCTTTCATTTAAAATTGACAAAAGTAATTCTTTTTCTTCTTCTTCTTAGTGATTGCCGTACTCCACCATACTAGGACGCCCTCGACGTCGATGTGTACGTAGTGGATTTTGTCGAGTACCCCCGTTGAAGTTGAAGTTGAAGGATAAACCTAACTGATTATTATGTACTGGCGCTGGGTGAATTTTTTTTGTATTATGCAAGCTTGGAAGGTTTACAGTCAACTCGTACCTAAGTCAACTCGCACGGTAGTCAACTTGCACGTATTTTGGTCAATTCGCACGGTAGTCAATTCGTACCTAAGTCAACTCGCACCTCATTCAAACTATTGATGTGTTAATGGGTTCAAGATGAGTATTTTTGCATACACACAAGTGAGAAACACTTTAAGAGTTTAGTTCAATACTTTAAATTTCAATACTTTCACAAAATACAAAGTGACCACTTAATACTATTAGTCTATTTTTACAACATAACATAACATTTTTTTCAAGATTTAAACCATAGGCACAATTAAAGCAGACATACATTTAATGATTTACATAAGTTAACACATTTTTTTTGCACATGGTTTTTATTTTTTTTTATTTCAATAATTACACAAAATATCAAAGCATTACAATATGTACATACAAACATTGTGTGTCATTTATTTATTATTATACATTTTGTATTTGACAGACCGACAGAATGTTTAATTGACGTAGACTTAACAGTTTTTTTTGTCATTTACAAATAGTTATACATAACATAATGTCGATGTGCGTACAAATACGTACAGCTATAAATCGCGTGAAGATTGTGTTTATACATACATGAATTTAAATATTATATTGTACGAGAAAATGAATAATTTTACAATTAATCAAATCTTTCTATCTTGGAATCATCTATGGAATCTTAAGTATAGAATACAATGCATGGTACATGTACTTANAGCTGCGCGGAAAACGCTTTTTATCAAGTATGTAGTTAAACAATATTTCTAAACTATATTTAACTTTAATTGAATCTTGCAATTAATTAATGTGCACGGTATTGGCCGGACCGGTATACACGTGTTGTGACAAACATTAAAGTAAAACTGATTAATTAACATACCAATAAACTTGAATTGAGCAATGTATTGCAATTAACTAACGTACGTTGTATATCACACCTTTCACACCTCTTACATGCAGACATATTACCCGTAAAATACACTCGACCACAAGTGTTAAAGAGACATTAATTTTGACAACCGTATATTCAGATAATTAAAAAAAGACATCATCCCCATGATTTATACTTATAAACTAATGATCATATAAAATCCTATATCTATTTCTAAATATATTTTGTTGGGGTGCGAGATGACTTCAATAAGTGCGAGTTGACCAAAAAACACGTGCGAGTTGACCATAAAACGTGCGAGTTGACTACCGTGCGAGTTGACTTAGGTACGAGTAGACCGGCACACGCTTGGATCAGAACCTGCCAGTAATACCCGCGAGGGGAGTCCGGCAGTATTGAAAGATAGATAGTATGGCCAAAAGTAAACAAGACCTACTAGGTAAAAAGAAAAATGTACTTCGGCGTACAATATTAAATACACTTCGAAGTATATATTTGTACGTCGAAGTACAATGTGTACTTCTTTAGATTGTACTTCGACGTACATGTTTGTACTTCGACGTACAAATTGTCTGAACAGCCAATCAAAACACTCGTCTATTTCGGATAGGAATTCTTGGACGAAGGAGAATTTCGTAAAATAGAGCATAATTTCAATTGAAAACCACTATGTCATTACCGATAACCCGATATAAAGAATAATTCCTCATGTTCTCTTTGACTGACATTAGTTTATTGGACTAAAATTGTCCGAATTATAGTATGGAGGCCGCCATTTTTACAAGGCGTCTTCTGATTGGCTAACACTCAAGGGTCGGTAAAAACTGTACGTCGAAGTACAATTTTGTACGTCGAAGTACATTTTATTTTTACCTAGTAGGTCTTGTTGACTTTTGACCCAAGTGGTTCGCAATAAGATAGATAGAAGCCAAAATAGTGCCAGATAAAGTTTTGTATATACAGACTTGTGTTAGAAGCAAAATTGTGCCAGAGGTAAAACTATGGACACTGGTTGCTGTTTAGGCTTGCTGAGAAATTACCTACAGCACAACAGGCAAAGTGATAACTGTTTTGAAGATGTCGACTGTGCTTGCTGTACAGGCGGTGATAGGCAACATGTCCCACTGACGGATGGTTCTTGGGTAAAAGGAGAACTTGTATGGGTCATATAATACACCTATATGTCTGTATCTGTGATTGTGTGAGTGCCTAGTACTCATATAAGAAGATATGTGGAGTAATAGGTTGCTAATTGTGGCTGATGGAATGGCTACTATAGGTTGTTAACAATTTTATAGAAAAGTATAAATCTTGCTCTTGCTTTTCTACCTTCAAGTGACGGCCAATTTAGTTTATTGATAATTTCTGTGACTGATTTTGAGCTTGGTCCTGTACGGCAATTATTTGTGACGAATCGAGCTGCTCTTTTTTGCACCTTCTCAATTTGGTTAATTTGATTACTATTATAGGGATCCCAAACTGTAGAAGAATATTCAAGTTTTGGTCTTACTATTACTTTGTATTCATGCTCCTTAACGTTAGTGGCATTTTTCTTGAGATTTCTGCGAAGGAATCCTAGTGATTGATTTGATTTACTGGTGATAGAACTTATAGGTTGATCCCACTTCAAGTTGTCTTGGATAGTGACGCCTAAGTATTTTGATGATTTTACTTTTTCTAAGGTATGGTTATGTAGCTGATATAGCTGAAGGGAACAGGTCTAGCTTGACGGGTGATGCTTAACACATTAGTACAAACGCCGACTTATGGGGCCGATGGACCTACCACCTAGGTTCCGAACACGGATTCCTTCAGACAATATTGTTACGTTGAATCGCTATAGTGCGATCGAAGCAGATGTAGACTAGACGTGGCCATCATAAGACAGGGTTATGAATATTGTTATCACATCTATTTTATTATAATGTCGGTTGACTTAAATCTACTAACTTGTAACGTCACAGGGCTCATGTCCAGTGCTGCTTACCTTAGTGATATACTGATTAACGGTAATATAGATGTTTGTGGATTATCTGAACACTGGCTATTACCAAAAAACGTGCACTTCATGGACACCGCTATAGGAAATTATAAACATCATACTGTTTGTGGTAAGCATGATAATGTATCGTACAGGATAACGGGTAAGGGTGGTGTCTCGCTTTTATGGCACAAACGTCACGATGCATATATACAACCCTTATCTATTGATGATGACCGAATAGTTGGTATTCAATTGCAATTGTTTCCCGGTAAATATTTCTTTATTTTCCAGGTTTATCTGCCATGTATTAATCACCCCGTTGAATTGTTCTGCGATTATTTGCTTACTTTGTATGACTTGTATAATCTGTATTGTGATAAAGGCGTGACTATTTTTATGGGAGATTTTAACGCAAAACTTGCTGGTGCTAACATTTATAATAGCAGAGATAAAAGAATTATGAAATTTGTACATGATTGAAACTTAACAGCAGCTAACTTGACTAATTCCAGATATGGAGCATTGCACTGTTTTGTTTCATATGACGGAAGCGTTGTGTCTCTACTTGATTATGTATTTGTACCTATTGCAAATTCGGACTGTATACATTATTGTGAACTGGCAGATGATTGTTGTTTAAACGTGTCTAGGCATCGACCTATACTTTGCTGCCTCAACTTTAGCTGTGATTTCTTTAATGTAAGTGAAAAGCGTGCTACACAGAGCTGTATCAACTGGAAGAAAGCTAATGATCTAAACATCAAATGTTACAGCGATATGCTCAAGCAAGCAGTGGGAGATAATATAGTTCCGTATATGGAAAGTGATGCTATGTATGCCAAGCTTTGTGACATACTTCGTACGAGTGCGGACAACGCATTTCCTAAGAAAACGTTTAAGACATACTTAAAACCCTACTGGTCTGAGGAACTCTCCGCTCTTCATGCACGTGCAAAGCGTGCAAGAGATATATGGTGTCGCGAAGGACGACCGCGGGGGAACTTATCGGTAGTGTACCGTGACTACAAGTGTCGGAAGGCTGAATTTAGACGGGAACTCAGACGTGCCTCACTGTCTTACATGCAACATCTCGACCGCAAACTAGAAACGGCGGCAGAGTCAGATACCGTGAACTTCTGGAAAATAGTGAATGCCAGGAAAAGAGGTAATAGAACAAAATTCGGGGACGGACTCGTGTTCAATGGAACTGTGTATAGAAGTCCAGAGGATATTGTGAAACAGTGGGGTCAATATTTTGCAGATCTCTACACCCCGACAGATATTCCGCAGTTCGACGATAAGTGGAAACAGACTGTGACGCTCGAAGTTGAAGAGTCATTTAAAAATATGGTCCTTGACTCCACAGCAATTGTACACCCAACATCAGTTTTGTCCTGCATACATACGTTGGTAAAAGGTAAAGCTAGTGGGCCCGATATGATTATGCACGAACACTTGTTATTCGGTGCCGTTACTCTGGCGGAGCCATTATCTCACATGTATACAAAGATGTTGCAAAGCGGGCATATTCCCGATAAAATGAAGGAAGGGGAAATAATCACCTTACATAAGGGAGGTAACAAAAGAAAAGATGAACCAAATAATTATAGGGCAATAACATTAACATCAAGTTTATTAAAGCTCTTTGAAATGATACTTTTAGACCGCTGTAAGAATAATATACTAAATCAGTTAAACAGATTGCAAGGGGGCTTCCAAGACCAGCTGGGCTGCATAATGACGAGTTTCGCGCTCCGTGAATGCTTACACTACGCTCGAGAAAACTCATCCTCAGTCTTTTTATGCTACCTGGACGCTCGACAAGCTTTTGACCGAGTTTGGCACGAGGGCCTATTCCACAAATTGCTAGCATTTAATAACGACCCATTAGCGCCATCGGTCGATAACAACACGCTAGCAGCTTTCAGAGATATGTACCGTAACACAAAAAGCCGGGTACGCTACCAGGGATTGCACTCAAGTGAACTTCCGGTACTCCAGGGAACTCGACAGGGCGGTAAGAGCTCGCCGCTCTTGTACCTTGTGTACATTGACGGACTTATAAAAGAACTTATGAATAGTAAAAATGGTGTGTGTCTGTACGATCTAAATTTGTGTGCCCCGACAGTCGCCGACGATATGGTGCTTGTTTCTTTTTCAAAGCATGGACTTGACAATATGCTTAATATTTGTTACGAGTATTCGAAGAAATGGAGATTCTTGTACAACCCTAGTAAATGCGCTGTTGTTGTTTTTAATGAGCAGGGACATAAGCACCAACATTCATTTAAACTGGGTCCTGACCCGATTCCTATCGCAGAAAAATACACGCATCTTGGTATTGTCTGCGACAGTGCGTTGGCAGCAAAGGGATCTATCCAGGAAGCAAGTGTTAAACTACGTGGGACATATTTCAACATATGTGGTACTGGTATTAGCAGCGAAAATNGAAGTACAAATATTAAATACACTTCGAAGTATATATTTGTACGTCGAAGTACAATGTGTACTTCTTTAGATTGTACTTCGACGTACATGTTTGTACTTCGACGTACAAATTGTCTGAACAGCCAATCAAAACACTCGTCTATTTCGGATAGGAATTCTTGGACGAAGGAGAATTTCGTAAAATAGAGCATAATTTCAATTAAAAACCACTATGTCATTACCGATAAGTAAAGGAACCCGATATAAAGAATAATTCCTCATGTTCTCTTTGACTGACATTAGTTTATTGGACTAGAATTGTCCGAATTATAGTATGGAGGCCGCCATTTTTTACAAGGCGTCTTCTGATTGGCTAACACTCAAGGGTCGGTAAAAACTGTACGTCGAAGTACAATTTTGTACGTCGAAGTACATTTTATTTTTACCTAGTAGGTCTTGTTGACTTTTGACCCAAGTGGTTCGCCATAAGATAGATAGAAGCCAAAATAGTGCCAGATAAAGTTTTGTATATACAGACTTGTGTTAGAAGCAAAATTGTGCCAGAGGTAAAACTATGTACACTAGTTGCTGTTTAGGCTTGCTGAGAAATTACCTGCAGCACAACAGGCAAAGTGATAACTGTTTTGAAGATGTCGACTGTGCTTGCTGTACAGGCGGTGAAAGGCAACATGTCCCACTGACGGATGGTTCTAGGGTAAAAGGAGAACTTGTATGGGTCATATAATACACCTATATGTCTGTATCTGTGATTGTGTGAGTGCCTAGTACTCATATAAGAAGATATGTGGAGTAATAGGTTGCTAATTGTGGCTGATGGAATGGCTACTATAGGTTGTTAACAATTTTATAGAAAAGTGTAAATCTTGCTCTTGCTTTTCTAACTTCTTCATATTCAAGTGACGGCCAATTTAGTTTATTGATAATTTCTGTGACTGATTTTGAGCTTGGTCCTGGACGGCAATAATTTGTGACGAATCGAGCTGCTCTTTTTTTGCACCTTCTCAATTTGGTTAATTTGATTACTATTATAGGGATCCCAAACTGTAGAAGAATATTCAAGTTTTGGTCTTACTATTACTTTGTATTCATGCTCCTTAACGTTAGTGGCATTTTTCTTGAGATTTCTGCGAAGGAATCCTAGTGATTGATTTGATTTACTGGTGATAGAACTTATAGGTTGATCCCACTTCATGTTGTCTTGGATAGTGACGCCTAAGTATTTTGATGATTTTACTTTTTCTAAGGTATGGTTATGTAGCTGATATAGCTGAAGGGAACAGGTGTAGCTTGACGGGTGATGCTTAACACATACCATTTATTGGGGTGGAACAATTATTTAACATGAGCCAATCCTGCTCCCATCTACCCGCAGTTTCCAGATCACTTTGCAGCTTCTGTGCATCCTGTTTGCACTTTATCTCTCTAAAGATATTACTTTCGTCTGCAAACAGGCAAAGTGTGCTGTGCTGCAAGTAATCCGGCAGGTCGTGCATATAGATGAGGAACAGGATCGGCCCAAGGACAGTTCCCTGGGAACACCAGATGTGACCGAAACTTTTTGCGATGATTGGCCCTCCAAGATAGTCTGTCAACAGACTGATATTTGTTTTTCTTTTCTAATTTCGCAATAACTTCTTGAGATGTATTGCAATACAATATCAAAGCTCCCTTTCTCTTCTGGCTGAATTATCAGTCTGTTAAACCTTGCAAGTCAATTTCTAGCAGGATGTAATCCGATATACTGGGCCCCAAACAGGAGATCATAAATCTCTCATAAATACCACAACCTAACAGTATACAGGAGGCTTATCAGCCAGGACAATATTACCAATAAGATTACACATTAAATTTTGTTTGAGGTTTGTGCTCAGCAAAAACTGTAAACCATTCCACCTCAAGCCTTGACTGCACTGGCCCATCAGGTGGCCATATCAGAATACAATCTTCCCAGGATTCTGCCCACCTCTCTCGCAGGGTTTAACAGTCCTGCATTTTAAGCAGATAAGAAAACGGAACTCTGTATAGTATAAGTACAGTACAAGAAGTAGGAGAGAGTTATCTCCATAAAAATGATAATGCAGGGCTGTAAACAGTCTACCTCCAGGACGACCGTCTGAGTACAGTCATGAAGAAAGTATGTAATCCAACTAAGAGCACTACATTGTATACCATAATATTTGAGTTTGTAAATAAGATGTTTATGGCACTTTATCGAACGCCTTTGCAAGGTCCATGATGATGACATCAGTTTGAGTTTTTTCATCATGAGATTTGTAGAGATGTTAAAGGGAAGCTAATAGCTGAGTTTCACATGAACGTTTAGATCTAAAACCATATTGCAAGTCATAGAGAATCTCATTGTTTTCCAAGTGGGTCATGACATTACTGGCAATAACATGTTCCAGGATTTTACAACAAATACATGTTAAAGATATAGGCCTATAGTTGATGGCATTATGTTTGTCACCTTTTATGAATACAGGGCATACATTTGCGTGTTTCCAATCACTGGGGATTTTGCCGGATACTAGGGATTTATTATGAATGATTTTAAGGATTGCTGCAACCGTATCTTTGCATTCTTTAAGGACTCTACCATAAAGGCTATATGGGCCAGAAGCTTTATGTGGATTAATTTTGCCTAGCCATTTTACAATACCATTAGTAGTGATTTCAATGTCATGCATAAGGGGGTGTGGACTTGGTCCTTTATCAGGGATATCTTGGGCTGAAGAAGGAGTGAATGCATTTTGGAATTGATCATTAAGGATGTTTGCTTTAGATGTTGGGTCAGATTTTAATATACCCTTATCACGGAGTGGGGGAATGGAGGAGGAGTCTGATTTTTTGTGATTTAATATATGAGACTAGGTTTTTGGGCAGTTTGCTAGAACTTTGTTTATCTTGATCTGGTACGGGAATATCAAATATCATATTTTCAATGTAGGACCAGTATGCTTTCCTTTGTTAATTTTAAATTTCAGATTTGAATCGCCTAAGATGGTCAGACTTTCTTTCGTCTTTATTTCGCTTATTTATTTTGTGCCTGTACCTGGTACCTATTCATTTTCTTCCTAAGCGAGTCTGTAATCCATGGTATTTTTTTATATGAACTCATTTTGGAGGGAATACTTTTGGATATTGATTCTAACAGGTTTCATTTGAAGTAATTCCAGAGGAAGTCTACCTCTTTACCATTGTGTTTCTCTGATATTTCATCATGTTTCATGAGAAGATCTCCATTTATTGCGTCCCAATTTGCTTAAGAAAATTTGAATATTTTACGGGGAGCAGGTTTACATCTTCGAAGGGAGGTATTTATGGCTGCCATATTATGTCGTTTAGGGCGTAATTTTGTACATTCAGTCATTAAGGAAAGTATTTCATTCATTTTTCAACTGCTTATCTTCCGGATTTGATGAATAAACGAGCTTGTTTATCTAAAATGTGCATGCTTGTACAGCTGTATTGAAGTGAAAGTAGAACGTTCACGACAGGGAAAGTACACGCATGTTACTACACATTTATGTTTACAAACACTGTTTCGAGTGTTTGAAGTAAGCAAAATGTTACCTTTCTCATGTCAACCGAAGACTTTTTATAAAAAGGACAGTTTCCTGTTCAGTTCTCCCACCTTCGTGCTTGCAGAGCGGTGCCATGACAACCTCAAGCTTGACGCTCTGATGCGCCATCATATAACTGGATGGCGCCTAGATAAGTGAACGTAATGATTTGGTCAGCACTCACCGAAATACAAAACAGTGGTGTATACTTAGTTGCAATTTTTACGTAAAAATCTAAAAAGACTAGGTAAGTGTTGGAATATGCACATAGTGCAACTTCAGCTGCGCTAGCAGAAGAGAAAGCTTATTATAGCATGTGTTCCTTTGACTTATGGCAGGCAATCAATCGTAAAACAGAAAGAATACCAGCATTTATAATAAACAAGACACACGAAATATACACGACACTTACAGAGATATATAAATTGCATCGCCTTGTAAAGTTCAACGCAAATCATTGAGGGTTTAAACCGTTTTTTTCCGAGCTTCAGACCTCACACTTGGTAAAAACTGATTAATAGAATGTATAGAGTGTATTAAGAAATTAAGAATATAGCATCATACGTTAAATAAATAATAATTAAAAAAAGGTCAATTAAAATAATATTTAATTACTAAATGAATGGATGCAAACCAGAGCAACATAATTTAACTTTTTGAGGCACGTAAAAGGGACTTGTTCACAGATTTTGGAATGTTTGAAATGTGTCATTAAATGCTTTAAATTGATGAATATAAACATCAGAACTAAAGAGCTCCAATATAAAAACAAGAATAAAAGTAAAAAAAAAAGAAAAGAAAGAGAAAAAAGGTTAACCAGACCAGGGCTCGAACCACTGACCCATGGAGTAAAAGCCAAGCGCCGAAACCACTCCGCCATCTGTCTTCACGTATGTGTCTGTTATTCAGAGTTTAGGTTCGGGTCGTCTTTGAGTTTTTAGGGCTACATTATATGCGGACCTGACCATCCGTCTTCACATGGGTTGCCACTTATTTTTAACTTTGTATAACCATCTACGTGTTGTTACAAAATATAACGATAACAAATGAAATCGAAATTTTAAAATCGTTTCGCGTCTGAGACCCTTTATAATTTTATCAATTTCTAACGAAGATTGTTTCGTAAACGAAAGTGTATTTTCAGTATAAGTCGGCGTCATTAGTGTTATTTCGCACACTGATGTACATTGTTCGTTTATTTCTTAAATCTGTGATTTTTTTGAAAAATTCTTATTTTGCTAAACTGTGAACAAGTCCTTTTAAAATTAAACTAAAAAAATAATAATACAATCTCACCTTTGATGAAAAAGCTTTAAAGACGAGCATTGTTTAGTTAAACTTTCAGATAATCGTCAAGCCTATTTATATAAATTTGGCTGTAAATGTTTATTTTCAGCTTTATAAAATATCATNCTAACTGTCTACGCGTTTTTATGTCCCCCCCCCCAAGGGAAGTAAGCTTTAAATGGAGCTAATTTCTTTACCTGCCAAATGATAAATAAAATTTTATTTCAAAGCGGCGCAGTAGGGGGCATTGTGTTTATGACGAACACATTTCTTGTTATTTTTTATCATTAGAAATTACAAAAAATATGTAACAGGCAAAACAAAGACTCAATTTTATTTACCTCAATGTTCCAGTTGTCAATTGAGATGCAGTTGCCCGAACAAAAATTAACATGTACATTATATTCTGAGTAAGAATATATTAAGTAAAATCTTATCGCCCTCCTTGTAATGTAACGGACAAATATATATGATAACAATTTCAAATAAGTAGGACAGTATATAATAACGAAAGTTAACATATGCTAAAGTTAGCCGATGGCTATCAGTGGAACATGTAACAATATAAGACTTAACTCAACAAAGGCTTATGGTTGCATAAATAAGCCTTACATGGTGGATATAAAAATCGAAATTAAGGGTTCATACATTTATTAATGAATAGTTAACAAACGAGTTTATGAAATATTACAAAGTTGATCATGATAGAAGTCACACGTGTTTGGGATTCGACTTGGATTAATTAACGGAATTAAATCCATTGATACAATGTTAAAACCACCTGTTAAAGCCATTGGGAAATCGACATTGGTTGTGTAGATATGTTTTGATTTCGAACACGAAGATGACTGTTTTTATGTGATAATATAATAATACTTATAACAGCATATTATACATCTGTTGTGGATCACAAAGTATTGTTTTAAGTAGCAGCGTGGATTTGGGGTTTTTAATATAAAAGGGCCATGTTTAAGTTGTATGTAAACAGTCTGGCTCGGGTTCAACTGCGATATACACAGGATTCATTTTAATTGTGAATCGCGGGGCAGGCCCGTAAGGTTCTGACCGCCCGCCGTATTTTTAATTATTGGACTTGAATATTTTACGAGCTCGAAAGTTACTGAATGTATCTTGGTTATCATACTTTTTTGTGGACACTGTTTAATAGCAGAATAAAATATCAATGAACCCTTCATCGGACTTGTGTATGCATTGTCATCCCATCGAACTTTGGTACATTGATAACCAATTAGATTTAAATCTTTTATGCTTTGTCACCTACTGGTCATCGCTTAATGCAATCCCGAGCGCTGCTTGATACACGATGACGTCAATTTTTAAAAGAAAGGCAGATATCGTACTTGAATATCCAAATGGCTAACTAGCTGGACCTGAACATCGTAAACCACGAGTCTTGGTGATATCAAAAATCACAAACTGCAATGGTAATATTAGCTCTACTCCAGCACAGAACTGTTATCAAAATTGCGCATAAGCATAGTTTTATTCAAGTGTAAATTTCATTCATAACTATTGGAATACAACAAATACTAGATCTACCACAAATTTCGGCGCGCCATCAAAATCTGACCAGGGCAAAAGTATTAATAATGAAACAAGTATTTGACTTAATGTTTATTAAAACAATACCTATACGATAAAAAGTATTTTTTTTTCAATTTAACTTTTCTTTTGCAGAACAAACAGAACAGTCTGCCCTGCAAATATGACGTTCCGATATAGGAATGCTCATGTACGAATTTTACAAGCGGTGTTGCATACACTTGACGTAGCCTTTACAAAGAGAGCCTTTTTGAATGTTTTAAAGATTCACTAAACACGCTAGCCCTTACATCTTATACATGAAACTGATTAAGCGATCAAAACTCTGCTATATTTCATGAGTGACTATTTTGTAAGAACTTCTAACTATATGGCGCTACCCAAGGGAGAGAACTCGAACTTACGAAATCGAAAGTGCTGGGCACTAACGGAACGCCGTATAAATCCGAACATTTAGAAAACGAAACTAGGACAAATTATCAATGTATACTTTTAATGTTTATCGTGATTATAGTTTGTGATTACTGCAGTTAGGCTATCTAAGGTTACAAGTAAGTGAACAAAAAACTAGTAATAGTACTGTAGCTTAACACATAATCGGATAAATATCAATGCAAAGTCATGTTGTTTGAGTATCGACTTAAATCTATTGATAAAATGTTAAGGTAAATTCTGAATTCAAACAAAAGCTTTGCTTATGAAAATGACCGATCTATTATGCACATACATTTTATTAAATAAATTTGTGATTGCATGAATAATCCATTCATAGTCAATATTAACATCCAATTTATATGAGCCATATATTATCTATGACTAGTTGATTTAACAGCTAGTAAATGTATTATCACCAAAATGATCCGATTTCATAACAAAATATTATGATATCCATGAGACGCATGCGTTTTTTTTTGTAACTACAAAACTATTGACAACCATTTAATATAAAAAGGACTGCGTCTCATATACAAGGAGTTCGGATAAACTTCAGCTATGATAGACATCGGATTCATTTAAAGGGACTGTCAACCACAAATGACGAAAAAAGTTCTAAAATACCGTATTTTTTTACATTTATTAGTTTATATTGATTTAAATATCACGACTGGTATANAATGTACGTGTTTTTCACATGAAATAAAATGTGCATATCGTTTGACTGCAGAAAATGAAAATCAGTTACCTAGCAAATACGTATAAATATATAATTTGGTTAAGATATTGCTTTACAATATGCTATTGCACTGTTTTACTTTGCTAATCGATATATAGACATATTTCAAGATGACAGACATTCAAGTTCTAGCAGACATTCGCAAAGTTTCGTTTACTTAACGACTTTTTTCGGAAAGTACCGAAGAATTTTCGTCAGTTACAGCTCATGGTTCGTGCCATCAACGAACCAATCAGAAATAAATAAATAAAATAACAGGCAAAATCGGTACCAAGCGCACATTTCCGGCAATTTCGTTCTCAAATGATCGAACAAATTTTCGTAAATTGATTACGATCGGTGTATTTACAAACTGTCTTTTCGGATTTTTTTCATCGCAAATCAGGCGATCGATAGACAATTTTCCCATCGCCAGAGCCGAAATTTCATCGCATTGGCGATCAGGCGATGGGTTAATTTTGCAGACTGCTATAACAGCTCCTCAGAGCTTGTGTTATAATGTTTGAAATACCCGACTTTATTAATAAATATTACTTGACTTAACTGCGGTACTACTACTTCTACTTCTATAGTCTTATTTATAATACGTGCAAAGAATTTAGAGATACTTTTTATATGGGCTATATTCTTTGGAACTCCAAAATATTAAAATATTACCCATATAAAAAGTAGCTAAATATTTGAGAGTGTCAACAAGTTGGACTAACTACTCTTCTGCTACTTCTACTTTTGCTGCAGTGCTACTACTTCTAATGCCGCTACTAATACTATTGCATATAATTAATAAATAAATACTTAGCAATGCTTGCAAAAGATTATTTATTTATTAATATGTACTCCTTATATAATAATTATTGTTATCTATTAGACTAAGGAAACCCCCGCCAATGTTTTTGTTGCTCCTGCTACTGCTTGTTGTTGTTAATAATTAATAAATAAAAACATATCGATGTACGGCTGCAGCGGCATTGTTGGTGTCGTTGCTGCATTTGCTGATGTTAATAATAAATTAATAACTAATTAACAAAATAAATATCAATTCATGCAAACGCAGTTGTACTCTATTCTTTGTATAGTTTGTATTGATAAAGTCGAAATTAGGTCGCTAAAATGCGAGTGAATCTGCACCATTTGTTGAATAATCGCAAGCTCGCGGTTTAAATTTGATACACCTGAATACCACACCAAGACCGCCTAGCTGATAAGTGGTACATTTTAAATTCCATTAGATACTGCGTTCGACAAGACTGCACAATTGTTATCTACGGTGTTCCGTGAATACAGCTCGTTGTTTCGCATTGTCGACTTCTGGGTTATTGGCTGGAGAACGCGCAAGCACGATACGAAGAAAATCGTGATGCGATACCATGGCATCACGATGCGATGATCCGAAATTAATATCGCGATCTCGCATCGCAACCCGTGCCTTCCCAACATGTTTTCGCGCTCTCGCCCTTCTAATCCTTTAAACGACGAGTGGACCTAGAGGAACACCGTAATATCGAGATCTCGCACCGTGGCTTAAACATTATGTAAAGATTGCGAGTTCAGGAGATTAATTTCGCACATATGGCATATGTCTTTTTGACCTTTTTCACAATACAAAAACTTGTTTTATCCCAGAATAACACTTGAATCTATATAATGGACTGATAAGTTACTACAATGACAATTAGGGGATACTATTTTGAAAAGTCCACATAACTTAAGGTGGTATTAAATATCACATTTATGTTCACATTCCCGCGCATTCCCTCTTTTTACAATATTAAATGTTATTTGTTTTCAATTAAAAAATAGTTATTTCAAATACGCATGCCTTCAAAGAGTGTTAAACAGTTAAAAAATCGGTATATGTTCACTGTCCTAATTTTCGTTGCGAACAAATGTTAAAGCGGGACTGTACGATTTTGTCAAATATTTATGAATTTTNGCATGCCTTCATAGAGTGTTAAACAGTTAAAAAATCGGTATATGTTCACTGTCCTAATTTTTGTTGCGAACAAATGTTTATGTAAATGCACTATAATTGTTGCGTCATCCAGCTCGTGAACGCAGATTTATAACATTTTATGCACACATACTTTTTTTAAAAGTCATTGTACGCCGTAAATTACTTGTGTGTAACCCAAACGTAATTTGTGCGTGATTTAATAGCGGAAAGCGCTGTTCCTGACCAGACTGCGCAATTGCGCAGACTGGGCTTGAGCTACGCTGCCTGAAACAGTATAAGACCCGTTTTCGCATAACGCGGCTCTGAAAGTGTGATTTGAATGTGTCGAAAGAAAACTGCGTGTTAATAACTCATTATTGTTCTTATGGAACACACAGGAACAAAACAAAATTCGTTTCTCTTTTCATCGCGATTTATTTCTGTTGGATATTTTCTAATACAACGCTTGCTAATGTTCGTGAAATACAATTTTACAGCGCGGGGGCAAAATGGCCCCGCTGCAGAACAAAGATCGACTTCTCTAGTCGCTGGCTAAAGGTGGACTGTTCTCTTTACCCAAAGTACACATAAACATATAATAATACAATTCCTTATAACATATTTGATTGGTCAAATAATTTTATTGACTACTTGTTGACTTCTAATTGGTCTGGTCATATACTTCCCTTGCTTATGTTAATTGATAAAAGCAAAGATATGTCATGTTTCTACTTGTAAGAGAATAGCAATCTTCAAATCCTATAATCAATTAAATTTGCAAACTTCATTTATGTTGTTATTGTTTCTAACATTCAAATATTTTCTTTATAGAACCCTTAATATATATTTTATTTAAAATTATATGCTGTTACGTTGCAAATTTTTATTTAAGAACACTTTTGTGTGGTTTGAATATACGTGCACCTAATTACACATATTGCATTCGTGGATATGCCTCTAACAAGTGAGGAAAACAACAACAACAATTAAACTTTTGTTTTCAAGTTAATTATTTACAAACGTATTTTTTCTAACTATTTCAAAGTCAGGATATGCGCCGAATATCTGTTAAAGATATTTCTTGTTAATTGTCCAATCATATTGAGATTTAGGATCACGTGAGCTCTTTTAATAGATAATAAAAATCGATATTGACCATTATTGTTGACTTAGGTCAGGTCAGTACTGAACGTTATCGTGAAGTGTAAATAAACTCTGATCCACCAACATTGTTGACTTAGCCTCTTAGGTACGAGTTTACCACCACACTTGGATTCTGACTACGCTGTTGCGTTGTAATTCATTGTCATTAAAGTCAAAATCTACGCTCTTCATCGGTAATATCCATGTTTTATTCTTATGCAATATGATGCAGTGTCTTTTCGTTTTTTTGAAGGATGATATTTCTTTAGGCGGCGACCAAAATTGTGTGTGCTTTTTACGTGAAATAGTGACAAACTTTGCTGCTTCATGTACAGGGCGGACACATCTCGCGAGATTAAGCACGAACTCTCTCGCGACGGGATCAAAAATGGCGGCGCCCATATCGCCTGATTTTAGTTATCAGTTTAGGCCATTTTTTTATATTTTCAATATTATGCCTGATTGTAGTTATCAGTTCTTGCTGATATTGAAATTATTTATAGGGATGGGGCCGAATATCCGAAAATCGGCCGAATATTCGAATCCAAAATTCATATTCGAATATTCTATTTTTATGCAAAGATACTTCCAAAAAAGGTATAAGTACATGTACAAAGTCGCAGTTTTGGTTTCCATTATAAGTCATTAATTTGATAACAGCTTTCATCAATGGATGAGATGATAATTGGCAGACGGGATGGTATAAGGAGAGGGACCAATCGTCAATTTACTATCAATTCATAGTTATGCAATATGTACACACCATTTTCTGAAAATCAGTCGAAAATGAAAGTACGGTAAATTTATGTAAAACATTTACGTATATTGATTAACATTTAAATATTTGTGTTTTGACAGTGTTTTTAACCTCAGCGGTTAATTGTATACACAGTGGTTAATATTAACTTAAGTAACTTGATAACCGCAGTTATTTGCATGGTTATGTTACCGCAATATAATTGTATTTGTATAAACGATGGTTACTTCGTTGTAACCTAACCATTGAAATTTGATAACTTACCACAGTAACATTACCAACCTTGCAACCCTGAAAATTACGTCGTTTTCGCGCAATTTGTCATACGAACATTGTCCAATATGGCCTCTGACTCTGTCACAAAAGAAATAAGCGAAAAACGGGTTAAAACTTTAAGTGACCGAGAGGTGGACGTTTTTAAGAACTTAATGAAAGAATATCTTCATAAACTCAAAGCAAACCAACGCGGCCACTCGTTACCTAATAAGTAATTGACACCATGCTCGTTGTAGTCAGAAACTTGGTAGAAGACATTATTTAAAGCCCCATTAAACCTCACAATCAACGATTATTTCGTAAATGTTTTCGTAAAATAAAGTTAACCCATACAAAATCAGTGTTCCTTAAAGCAATAGCCAAAATGTGAACGCTAGATGTAGTCTGGTAACATAGATTTAACAAGATACATTGTTACCAGACCACATCTAGCGTTGAAATTATGGCTATTATATACGGAACACTGATTTTGTATGGGTTAACTTTACTTTACGAAATAATTAACGAAATATTCGTTGATTTTGAGTGTTAATGGGGCTTTAAAAGGATTTGTCTGGTTATGCTGTTTACGCATTGAAACACAAAACTCATTACTTTATCGTGATGATATAAATATTTTGGTTAGTCTACATAAGCGACACGGTAATTCACATGGACCTAAGTAAGGTGCAACGAAGCAGTAACACGAAACGAACACATAATTTTTTAAATATGTTGTCACAAGATTTATTATCGAATCCCGGGTAAAAACACCTTCATGCTTTTGTACATAATTTCACGAAATTTATGATCGAATCCCGGCTTTATAAAGTTTGAAGCCATTAAAGTGTGCGTTTTGCAACACTGCGTTTTGCAAGATAGAATCTATATTTGAAATATGAAATGAGTAAAATAGACATAAAATAATTCTTTGGAACGAAATCACTTGCATTGAGTATCAAATTAACGAAAGTTTGTATTTAAATAGCTAATATGTATTTAATGTTCAGGACATTAAGCATTAAATATTGGGGACTTCAAATTATAACTTTATTTGTTTCAAATTACCGAATTAATATACGTAACATCACTAAAATTATGTTTCAATTAAGCTTTATTTAATTTAATTCTTACATAGTTGATAAGTCTACTTATTGTTTTGTTCAATTAGCTTACTGTACCTTATATATATATTGAAGAGTACAGAAAACAGAACAAGTTTAAGCTTTAAAAATGTAGATTTTTTCTCGCGATTGGTTCACCTTAAATCTTAAATGCAGTCTAACATAGCTGTCTACGCCTAACATACCGGTAATGTTGCACTCGAGAAGTAGAAGTGGGTTGTCA
This sequence comes from Dreissena rostriformis, assembly GCA_007657795.1. Taxonomy (NCBI): domain Eukaryota; kingdom Metazoa; phylum Mollusca; class Bivalvia; order Myida; family Dreissenidae; genus Dreissena; species Dreissena rostriformis. Next base: position 24,913 of record VMBQ01007717.1, on the reverse strand, counting down.
ATAGGGGGCAATCAAGGGATTAGCGATGGTTACTTTTAGCCTGACAGAGCTTGAATAGCGAATTTTATTGTGAACTTATAGAACGTTTTTACGAATATCTGGACAAATTGTCTCATATTGGGACACCGGAACAATTACCCAACTCGCAGGACTGTCCCGTCGAGATCTGGCATGCATGTTTTAATTCCGTTATCCATATATCAAATCAATGATTATCTAATCCAAATTTAGTTTCTCAAATCTAAAAAAATAAATCGTTCTTGAATGGTTCTTTATTCCTGAAAAAAATAGCGAAACCAAAAGCATTAATATTATCGATGGAAAGTAATCCAGATCAATTATAAGTGTTGAAATAAATTAGAATTGCGGTAATGTGTTTTCCTGAAATATCTTACATCTTATGAAACTAAACAGTATTTTTTTTTTAAAAGAGCATAATAATCAATGATCTTAAAAAAAACATTGTTCTATCCTGTTTTTTTTAAAGCTGCACATAAGATACGATTTATAGTGGCCTTTGTGGCAACCAGGAATAGTAATTTGCTCCGGACGGTCATAAGTTCGGACATTTTTATATAAGGTTTACAAATCGAATATTCGAAAATATTCGAATAATGACAAACGCATATTCGAATATCATTTCCAGTATTCGTTCCTATCCCGAATTATTTATGCCTAATTTTGTTATCAGCTCAGGCTGATATTGATGTTATTTTAAAATAAAACGCTTATCAGAATCATTGTTTTATCAGCGTCTGATTTGTAAATAATGTATCTGGATGCCTGGTTTCAGTATAAGAGGATTCTGTTAAATCTATTGCACTTAAGATTATTTTGTTATACTAGTATTATAATACTTATACATTTTTTTTTGCGTACAATTTAATGATTATATGTTTTAATTAAAACGGAGACTTGGTCTATAAGGTAATTTATAATAATGAATTGTAAATCGTGCGTTAAGCATGGTTCTTTTAATTGTTGTTCTATTAATATATCAGTACAGCAGATTAGGAATTTAATGTCAAAACGCTTATATGAAACGAAAATATTACTTTAAAAAATGCTATTATGTAATATAGTTTACCGGTTTTACTTTCTGCTCATATACACGTAAAAGGCGAGAATGCGAAATGAATCTTGTGATCTCACAATCTTGATTAATTCTTAGACAAAATGGCAATATAAAGCAGTCTCGTTATATTTTTCGAGATCTTGCATCAAGGTTTTGCAAGCTCGCAATTATTTAGTGATCTTACATCGTTCTATCATGCCCATGTCTTTTCATTACAGCAACTGTTATCCTTAAGGTCGAAATTTCGAAATCAAGATGCGATTTTGCGAGATTGTGAGAATAAAATTAGAGGTTTCACACATACGATGCGAGACCCTAAAATAAATCTCGCATCAAGTGTCCGCATTTTCAAACTTTGGATATTAATATTGTAAGGGCGAGAACAAAATATACTGACGATAGGACTCGAGATTACGATGCGATATCGCGATATTTGTTTCGAGATCTCGCAGTGAGCTCTCGTTTTATCACATCATGATTTCGTTTCTTTATGCGAACATGAGATGGACAATCTGAAAAGCAAATGGCACTCATGGAACACCATAGTAAGCTCATTTTCAGAAAATCGGTCTAAACTGTTAAAGCCTCTTTCAGATTGTAAACTGTAACGTAATGTACATTATTGTACATTGTAATATATAAATGGACATAATAATATACAAAAAATAACAGAATTTTGCTCATCGTACATTATTGTGTTGTTGTGGTTATTGTTGTTGTATAAATAAACTAATTTGTGAAATTGGAAATACATCCTTTATCATAATATATATACTTAAAATATCAACAATTTGGCTAGTAGGTCAACATTACTTCAAACCAATACATAACAGACATAAAAGGTCCCATTTTAGATGTAATGATATTTAAATAATTGATTATATATGTTTAATTCCAATTTCCCAAGATACATAACAGATGCAAGATCGGATTGTATGTGTATTGGGGTTTGCACAATTGATTATATAAGTGTGGTTTCATATTCCCAATGTGGTTTGGCCATCGGGAACATCTGTGGATATGGTCGGGTATGCTTATTAAAGCAGGTCTCCTGTTCCCAAAGGTTATTATCTGCATATGGTCATCACGAACATATTGGTCAAACACGGATAATTGGGTATTGCACTCTTCTGCTGTGACACGTGATAGATGAATGAGCATCCATCCAATCAACAAGAGTTATTCAAGGGTGGAGTTAAGTGGATCAAAGGAAAAGTACAATCCAATCAACCAATCAAGAAGGGGATAGGAAATATCTAGATTTTATGTTCATGTATATTGGAATAAAATACTGTGTGGTTGTTGTAAGACATTCATTCTGCACCTCAGATCTATAGAACTCTCTGATAGACTGATAGTTTTGAATCACTTTGTATTGTACTCTACTTAAGTAAAAGAATAAAAAGCACTTGTCAATAATTCAGAGACTTGTCTTCTTTAATAAAATAGTGTTAGAATAAGTGGCTACGGTACAAAACCAAACAATAAAAACATTATCTTCAGTTCGTGTTGGTCATTAGTTAATTAATTTTAATATTGAATGGTTTAAATTGTATTTATAGTATTTATAGTACATGCATGTTAATGCAGATTTTGTTACTGTTACGTTGATTTTATAAAGGTAAGGGGATTTGTGTATTGATTTTATGAAATATAGCGATGGACGCAAGGGAGACAACTGCGACTGGTAAACTTTCTACTGTAAAAGAATTACACAATAATTGGTTGAACACATAGTGTGTCTAAATTACGTTGTTTTTCAGATGGCAGTTATTAAAAATACATGCGTTTATCTTAATTAAAATCAGTGTGTTTGATTATAAACGATGTTTTAAAAAGGAAAAAAAAACATGATGACCAAAATTGTGTTGCGTCAAACTTTACAAATTCGGTTATGGCGTAATCGTGTACCGTGTCACAGGTATAACACGAGCATAATTCGCTTCTTTCTGCGAACATGAGATGGACAATCTGAAAAGCAAATGGCACTCATTGAACACCATAGTAAGCTCATTTTCAGAAAATCGGTATAAATCTTTAAAGCCTCTTTCAGATTGTAAACCAAACAATAAAACATTATTTTCAGTTCGTGTAATTCATTAGTCAATAAATTTCAATATTAAATAGCTTAAATTGTATTTATAGAACATGCATGTACATGCAGATTTTGTTACTGTTACGTTGATTGTATAAAGGTAAGGGGATTTATTTATTGGTTTTATTATCCCCGCCAAAGGCGGAGGGCTATTGTTTTGGCGTTGTCCGTCCGTCCGTAAGTGCTTCGGCGGATTTCATTGAAACTTGGTATGAGTATATATATATATGGATTAGAGGATGATGCACGCCAAATGGCATTATACACCATCTGTTAATAACAGAGTTATGGTCCTTTGTATATATTCTGTGTCAATGCAGCATGTGGGGCTATACATCACGTCTGTGACAAAGCTCTAGTTTGGCGGGGGATATCAATTCAACGAATTTGCTTGTTAAATATAGCGATGGACGCAAGGGAGACAACTGCGACTGGTAAACTTTCTACTGTAAAAGAAGTGCCCTAGATTTGGTTGAACATATAGTGCGCTGGATAACGTTGTTTTTCAGATGGCAGTAATTTAAAATATACGCGTTTATCTTAATTAAAATCAGTGTGTTTGATTATAAACGATGTTTAATAAAAGAAAATTAAAAACAGATTGTATTGCGTCACCCAGAAAGTAAAACTAATTCGGTTATGGCGTAATCTTGTACCGTTGCATTAGTTGTATGAACAAAATGACTTATTTGGTGGAATGACTAAATAAATTTTCTGNTGACCTTGACCCTGAACTTGACACTTTGACCTTCAGTGACCTCTACATCGGTCAGAGACTTCAAGAACTCAGGGGCCTTAAGTTCACTGGTGTTCTCTGTAAGAAAAACTCGGGGATGCGATTGTTAAGCTTCAGAATATCCAAAACACTACTTCAAATAGAACTGGAATCGTGAAAGAATGTAACTAAACTGATAATCCAATACTTACGAAGTTCAACCCTCAAATAGGGAAGGTTTTATACATTTTGTATGAAGAATAGAACATGTGATTTTTAAGCTACAGAATGTCCCAAACACTTCAAACACCCACATTGAAATTGATGAGAAGGAATGTAGATTAAGAAAAAAATTACAATAGCAAAGAAATTCAATACTGACAAGGGAGGGGGAAGTAATGTCTGTCACAATCAAAACAATATATCAGAGCCAACAGAGTATATGAGCCGCGTTCTGGGAAAACCAGACTTAATGCATGTGCGTTAAGTGTTGTCCAATATAAGCCTGTGCAGTATGCACATGCATTAACCCTTTGCATGCTGGGAAATTTGTCGTCTGCTAAAATGTCGTCTGCTGAATTTCTAAAATTAGCATTTTCTTTGATTTTTTTTCCAAAGAATACTATCAGAATAGCAAACAGTTCGGATCCTGATGAGACGCCACGTTCTGTGGCGTCTCATCTGGATCCAAACTGTTTGCAAAGGCCTTCAAAATTCGGTTCCAGCACTCAAAGGGTTAAGTCCAGTTTTCCCAAAACGCTGCTCATTTTGTTAGCTTTGCATTCTCCCATAGGAAAATATCAGAATTTGTAACAGTATCAAAATACCATTTGATTTTTTGTTTTGTGTTGACGGAACATAAAAACAATGATCATAAAAATTATAAGACAGTATGTCCACACATTTTATGAATAATATGCAGTAGGGCTTTCAAAACTATATTATTAAATATATTTCTAACTGACTTGCAATTTATAAATTATCTTAATCCAATTTGTGTTGATTCATAAGAACAAATACCTCCGTATACAAACACACCTTTTTACACTTATTAAAGAACTGAAACAATCATACTTAACACATGCGATGGCTGTTTCCAAAGCAAGAAAAAACAACACTCTACTAATAAGTCAATACACCTATGTCTAACTTGACATTTAATATGACTTATTAGTGATTATCGGCATAACTTCCTGTTATAAATCATAATGTACATTCTAGCTGCAGTAACAACAATTTGTTAATGTGTAATCAACAGTTGAAATAACTAGAGCTTTGTCACAGACGTGACGTATACCCCCACATGCTGCATTGACACAGAATATTTTGCATGCTGTCTTCACAAAACAAGAGAAGCTAATTCATGGCGATTTTTAAGAATTATTATGCCATTATCATGTATGGCCATTTTGACCTTTGAAATCTTGANAAAATTTGACCTTTGACCGTGAAGGTTGAAGGATGACCTTGACCTTTCACCACTTAAAATGTGCAGCTCCATTAGATACACATGCATGCCAAATATGAAGTTGCTATTTTCAATATTGCAAAAGTTATGGCCAATGTAAAAGTTTTCGGAGGACGCGCGGAAGGACGAGCTGGCTATGACAATACCTCGGGTTTTCTTCCAAATCAGCCGAGCTAAAAATCACCAAACATCCATTTTCCCCGCATTTGCACAAGCAAGATCTCTTCAAAATAAAGCAGTTTCTTACCCCCGGATTGTTTGTTGACCCTTTTACCAAACTTGTTGTGGTGAATTCCCCCCAAACATCTTGCTCAAATCCAATGTCCTAATCAAAGCATGTTTCAAAAATAATTCATTTCAAACAGGCCTTATAAGAATTATTATTTGGGAAAGTCTGTCACCCTACGATAATACCTGTATGAGGTCTAGGAAATCTTGAAAGGCAACTGACTGTAAAGAATTATATGTTTAGAAGGACGCAGTAATTTGCTTTGTTTAAACTTTTACTAAAGCAGACACCTGCTTTCCCAGATTGGGTTAAAACTCCTGGGGGCAAGTGATTTCAAAAGAAGACAGCCTGTTGGGCATACCGGCAAGTCAATTATCAGAATGCCATAACAACGTTTATCTTAATATTCTTTCTTTGCAATTATTGTCTTTGGGATAACATCAATATTTTTTCAAAGACTAGAGGCAAGTAGACGTAAAGTTACTTGCCCTCTGCAAATGTAAGGTCAACTCTTTACGTAAACCCTGATCTGTAAAAAAAAAGCCATATAAAGTAGACGACTTAAGAGATTATAAAACCATTTCTCATAGCTAGTGACATGCGGACTGTAAATGAGATTGTATAACATAATTATAAAATGTGAATGCAATAACTTGTCCTCATTTAAGGGACACGTGTTATATAAATGATTTCTTGAGATAATAAAATGAATACAAATGATATGACATGCTTAAACAATGTTTGCTTATCAGATTTACATTCCCTGATGATTGTGCAAATACGATTAGAGTGTTACATACCGAGTATCTAGATAAGTTATGAAGGGAACTGATTTATTTTTCATTTGTGTCAATGCTGATCAATTACAAGAGAATTATCCTACTGTCTTATAGACCACATTTCAATTTTGTATTTTTTTGTATACACTATTTCTTATGTTACTGTGAGAGAAGAGAAGGGTATCTCGCAGACTATCTTTTCTACAAGTACATAAGATTTGATAAGGGCAGGCCCCTATTTTGTCACAAAGGGCACTTAAGCATGCTCAGTCTGATTATCCCTTTGGGGTAATTATAATATATAGCATGTGATATTGATGTATAATATATAGCATGTGATATTGATGTATAATATATAGCATGTGATATTTATGTATAATATATAGCATGTTATATTGATGTATAATATATAGCATGTGATATTGATGTATAATATATAGCATTTGATATTGATGTATAATATATATATAGCATGTGATATTGATGTATAATATATAGCATGTGATATTGATGTATAATATTGAAATCACATTGAAAGAATTTTCATTNAAATTATATATAGTGGCAGATAACTTATGATTGAATATTCTTGCATTAGTATGTTGTCGTGGCACCTTTAAGCATACTGAAATCGTTTATAGTAACATACTTTTGAAGAAGATATGCACATTATGAGTAGAAGTATTATATTTTCATTTAACATAATCAACTTATAAATATCTTTATTTAAAAACAATCCAACAATAATTTACCCTAATTTTAGTATTGTATTTTAGTATTTAGTATTGCTTCTATGAATAATAAAAACGCAGGCTATAATATTGAGTTCTTTAAATCCGCAAATAATACACATAAAACCAAGAATATGTTTGAATCAACTGACTTAACAGTTTAAGATATACTTGAAATTAACTTGAAATTAACTGATGAAAAATAACTAGAAATTATATAATGCAAATAACTAAACGATGTTCGGCAACATGTTGAGCATATTAAAAAAAAACACTTGCAATTACTCAACAGGAAAAGAGTGCACCGTACTCACATGATTCCGATAAATACCACTGTACATATACATGGGAGAACAGTCATCATTTGCATATATAACAGAAAAATAAGAACAAAAATACCTAAGAACTATAACTCTAAAAATAGAGGAGCACTAGTTCCGGTTGCTCTGCACGGTACATTCCAATTGTACAATCTACCTACCTATTTACTTTTAATATTTTACCACTTCAAGATATAAGCCGGATATAATTTAAATAAATAAAAACACAAAAGGCAATACTTCTAAAAATATGTAAGCAATAGTAATAGTTCTTGTGCACTGCGTATCGCCAAACTGAGATATACCTATCATTTCAAGTTTCAAGTTTAATATTCTTATATTTTTTAGTAACACAAATTAACTAAAGGCAATAACTCTGAGTACAGCTGTATAAGATTAACTAATCTTGTGAATTGCACATTGCCATAATGATATTTACCTACATGAGTTTGAAGTTGATACCTTTTTTGTGGGCATGTTAAAAAAAAAGAAGAATAAAATAATTATCACTGGGCAATTACTCTAAACATTGAGGAAAAGGCTTATGAATCTTGTGTAGTGCACTTTCCTTTAATGATATCTATTTACCTTAAGTTTCAAATTGATACCTATTTTAGTGTTATAGATATGCTCTGGAAAAACTTTAGTATACAAATTAGCAAAGGGCAAATCGTCTAAAAGACGAGAAGCAATAGTAATCGTTCGTTCCGGGGCACTGCAAAATCAGCAAATGAGATGTGCCTATTAATAAAATTCAAGATGATATCTTTTTTAATTTTTATAATATTTTTTTTATGCTCCTGGCAAAATTTAAGTAGCAAACTTAACGATGCGAATAATCATAAAAGAATGAATGCAAGTGTAATGGTTCTTATGTACTGTAATCCCTTAATGAAGTCTACCTATCTATACATTTTTAAATTAATATCTCTGTTAGTTCTTGAGCTAGGCATGCACTCTCATACACCGATTTTTCATGGTTATGTCAAGCTGTCTGCATCGGGCTCGTCAACAACAGTAATAATAAACTATGTTTGTACTCAAAGATATAAGCGACTGATATTAGATTATATATTACCGACTACAGATACATGAACATCCACTTTGTACATTAGCCGTGCCATTATTTCTTATTTTGACAAGTGTAAAGGTGGTATAAGAAATTGTCTGGAACTACTGGTAATAATTAGGTTTATATTATAAATATAATATATACTGTTTGGTGTATCAGTGTGGGTTGCGTAATATATGTTTTCAATTGTGCATGTTTCCAAATGTTAAAGTGTATATTGCTGGACCCAGTGTGATTGACGCACTGGCTATTTATTGATCGTTCAAAGCTTTAATCATTCTTTTGTTTTCTGTTGTTTGTAAATTGAGTGTATTATATAGGCATTTGTCACTTGCCCTCGGTAAAAGAATAGCGGATTTTTACAAATGTCTCTGGATAAACAGGAAAAAAACCCAGAGCCAAATGACCACTTGTCCATACAAAACAGGACAATACATTCACCACGATATAAAACTGATTACAAGTGGGGTCATTGGAATGGCGAATGCAAAGCGGTTTTTACCGATTGAACGACGCGTTGATCTATCTATTTAGATTAAAAGTTGCATCATTCCTATACATCATTTGCAAAATGGTAATAACGTTCAATTCATGTACATGTGTTAAACATGTACATCAATTGAACGTGTTTACCATTTTGCAATATTTGGACTGGCATTTTGAACAAAAATATATGGACAATTTAATAAAACACTACGATTTTCCTCCCATTTTTCATTTGCCTCCCTTTTATCATTATGTTCTCTTTTGAAAAATTGTTCACTTTTTATTTTTGACAGATAACGCTTGTGATGCTAATGCTTTGGAGCTTAAGATCGAGAAAAGAGACATAATGACGAAAGACTGTCTCACCGACCCGAAAGTCTGTCTTACGCTTCTTGATAATGGGAAAGGGATGAACCACGAGGAACTTTGTAAAATGTTGAGGTTTGTTTATTTACCTTGTACAGTCTACTGGCGATTATAGAAAAATTGAACGACGCTTTTCATGCTCAAGCATTACACACTGCTTAAACATATTTTTCGTTTTGTATCAAAACACCTATTAATTAAATTAAATCACTAACCAATGCCAACAATTATAAAATATAGTTCTTTGATTGGTAAATTCATGTCGCAATCGCACGAGGCTCAGTTTTCCCTTCCGAAAACATATGGTCGCACTTTAAAACATAGTTTGGACAAGTATTCGATGAATTTGATATGTCTTTATCTCATCTGCCTGAAAGTCGTTATGGAATGAAATGTTAAATCATTTGAAATATAGAATTTATTAAACCGCAGAACATAACAGATAATTAAATCTGGGGTCACCGTATAGGAACGGTCGATGCAAAGTATTGGTTGGGAGCGGGGTTCAAACCGGTTAAAAGGCGAGCCGAAACTCAAACCTTATCTAGATATTATAAGAAATCACATACGTGTAAATACAAAAATAACATAATGAAATTGTTTCTCAAATTAAAAAAGTAATTAAATTATAAAATCGAATTAATTGCGATTTAAACATTAATCAATGCTTTCATATTCAGCAGGTCAAAAGAACGACATCTCTCTGAGGCAAAATAATTTGAAGCAAAGAAAATTTTCACTAAAACCTCTTTTTGTTGACACGAGTTTGGAACCCATCATCATATAGCACAACTAAGGCCGCACATTTCTTATCAAAAATCGAATTGGATATATAATTATGGATGATAACCTACTTATTTAAAAAAAAAAACATCGTCAGCTTCTGATATTATGAAATTGGGTTATTTTTGTTCACTCATAGTTTATGTACCTGCTGTTTGTATAGATTGCCGACACTTAATACACATAACATATGTTGGTAGGATTCGATTTACATGTTAAGTTTGGGCATTTATGCTTTCATTTTCTGTGACAACAGGTACATTTGATTGAAATCGTTTAGGACACAGGTTCTGTTTGTGATTAATGCTGGGGTAAGTTTGAGATTTCGGACAGTCATCAAACCGTGTTGAACCTCAAAGCTTTGCACTGACCATTCGAAGGCGGTGGTCCCAGTTTTAACAGTTTTATATTGACATTCGATATTTTATAAAAGTGGTGGATAAGAACAAGAAGTTCTCCCCTGATAGAGTTTCTGGAGTTGTTTTGTTTGCTATATTAAATACCACAACAGTTTCATTAGTGCGGTATCACAGTGTTGATGCAGAAGAACGTATCCACGTACATATCAATGTTATCACATTTCAGTTTCCNCAGCCAGGTTAGAGGAGAAAATAGACATTTGTATGCGACAGCTTGACCAGCTTTTGGCAAGGCCCAACAGAAGTCTATCTCCAGCAAGGTTCAGGGAGAAAATGGGCATATGTATGGGCCAGCTTGACCATCTTTTGGCAAGGCCCAACAGAAGTCCATCTCCAGCCAGGTTAGAGGAAAAAATGGACATTCGTATGGGACAGCTTGACCAGCTTTTGGCAAGGCCCAACATAAGTCTATCTCCAGCTAGGTGGAAATGTTTAAATGGCAAAGCGACTAGGCACTTTGAACTAGAATGTCTGAGCCTGATCCAAAACGTTGAGCGCCCATCGGTTATCATGAGGCAGATTATATCTGACTCGATGTTCCGTCTCAATGCCAATGTGAATGGCCTTGCAATACAGGCTGGGGTAATTACGGCAGCTGAGGTAACCTAGTATCGGAAAGGGTAGCGGTTCAGTTTCCGGAAAAGGTTCCGGTGTTGAAGAGGTGCTTGAGTGGAATTTATTGAACAGACCAAGAGGTGCTATTGGCATATTAGGGGCCAACATCGGATTTAGTGACCATGTGGTCCCCATGGCACCAGAACAGGGTTTACTAAAGGTAAAAGTTAGTGTGAGAAATTTACTTTGGCGGATTGTGGATGCAACATTGAGCAAGTTCCGATTTATTCAGGTATGGCTCATACATGGAACTGATCCACCTGGTGAATTTCCTGGCCAAATTGTGTGACTTGCGGCGCGGCGTGGTCCAGGCGACTGTGTCGACTCAGGGAACTGAGTTGATGCAGAGACCCGGGCCGGATTGTTGTGTGGCGGTTCAGGAGAATGTGTCAGTTCGAGCGACTGAGTTGATACAGAGACCCGGACTAGAGGGTTGTGTGGCGGTCCATGCGACTAGGTCAAATCAGGCAACTGAGTTGATACAGGGGCCCGGACCAGAGCAGAGTGTGGTTGTTGAGGGCTCAGACCCGAGCCAGTCAGTTGGGTAGTGGAAGGGACCCAGGTGATGGCGTTGACTCAAGTGGTAGGGTCGATCTCAGAGCCCGGGTCTCTGGTGGACGAGTGTGAATGGGGCGATGAGGTAGAAACCGCACCTGTGGTCCGTTAGTGGATTTTGGCTTAAATTTCGGAAATAACCTCATTCGACATCAACTTTCATTTGTACCGCAGTTGTAAGGCAAGATCCGAAAGGTGACCGTCGGGCAGATACTGCGCACTACTGCTGAGAACGGCAGGCGTCTTTATAACCTGTAGGTGTCGGAAGCTGGAAAAAAAGTCTGTTCTCGAGTTGAACCATATGAGGGTGCCACATTTTGGGGCGCCCTTTAACTAGTTCGTGAGGCGGTCGGATGTCTGGTAGACAGTGGCCATTGGGGTGTTGATAGTGGAATGTGCACGCTAGGGGCTAGACTGGAATAGGATCCTGTGGTTATTTAGACTCAATAATGAAATAGGAGTAAGGACAAACAATTGAATATGTGCCAGGATCCAGTAAGGTGGTCTATGCTTAAGAGAAAAAAAAATCAAATAATATAATGCTTTCCCGGATGCGTTAAAATAAATAATAGAAGGTGCTGTGGTCTATGTTCAAGTAGGAAGTTAAAGGTCAAATTTACTGGGTCATGCAGTGGAACAATTAGGCCATAATGTTTCCGGTCTGTAAGTATGAGATCATGTTTTGTGGTCTTGGGACGTGGTGTGGACTGGAGGGTACGGACTAGATGATTGAATCCGGGGTGGCAGACTGTTCTGGCGAGGTGTAGAGGAGAGCTATAAAATGGGGGGAATGTGGTGAAATTGACCGGACTGTCAATGGATCGTTCCGACCGTTTTGCCCAATAGCCCTCTCTACCTTAGAACGCGAAAATGACGTCAGAGTGCAGATTCAAATCCTAACCAGATACACAGTTCCTTGTTATCGTTCATAATCTGAAGGGTTTCTGCGATGTCCTCTCCTATGGATATACCCACCAGTGCTTATCTTAGGTAAGTATTTGTGTGTTTATGTCCATAAGTACTATACGTGCAACGATCGTCTTATCAAATCCAGTCTACTGCTTTCTGTGGACATGACAGGACAACAGTAGTACACGCCTGTTTAGCAATAGGCTGCTTAGCTGCAGTTATGCAAGCTTCAATTCAATCAATTTCAACCAGATAAAATTCAAGTATTTATTTGCTTATGTATAAGTGCGTGCGTCTTCAAGTGTGTGTCATACCTTGTTTGTGAGAAATAGCAAACAGCTGTCAAAACAAACATTTTATTGCAAACTACATTGAACAACATTAAATCACAGTCGGAGCATGAAACTACAAGAATAAATAATCACAATATTATTGAACAACCAGCCATGTACCGTACAAGACGTCAAAACAAGGACTGTCAGCGATTTTGAAATGGTTTGCCGGGTGTTTATCACATATTGAACAGAAACAAAAACACAACTGTCCACGTAATGCCAAATTTAACACAACATGTACATACACCCAACGTGTACGAGCATAGACACTATTACAATATATTAATATTGTAGTGCATATAAGGAATATAAAACAGTGTGAACTGAGCCAACCATCGCCTATCTGTCTGAGTATTCACGTGGGTAATAACTCAAAATAGCAGGAGTTACATGTTAGTTCATATTGATCATATAACTGTACATACGTTACATGTCAGTTCATATTGATCATATAACTGTACATGAGTTACATGTCAGTTCATATTGATCATATAACTTTACATACGTTACATGTCAGTTCATATTGATCATATAACTGTACATGAGTTACATGTCAGTTCATATTGATTATATAACTGTACATGAGTTACAGTTCAGTTCATATTGATCATAGAACTGTACATGAGTTACATGTCAGTTCGTATTGATCATATAACTGTTCATACGATACATGTCAGTTCGTATTAATCATATAACTGTACATGAGTTACATGTCAGTTCATATTGATCATATTACTGTACATACGTTACATGTCAGTTCGTATTGATCATATAAATGTACATACGTTACATGTCAGTTCATATTGATTATATAACTGTACATGAGTAGCATGTCAGTTCAAATTGATAATATATGTGTACATGAGTAACATGTCAGTTCATATTGATCATATAAGTGTACATATGTCACATGTAAGTTCATATTGATCATATAACTGTATATGTGTTATATGCCAGTTCATATTGATCATATAACTGTATATGAGTTACATGTCAGTTCGTATTGATCATATAACTGTATATGAGTAACATGTCAGTTCGTATTGATCATATAACTGTACATACGTTACATTCCAATTCGTATTGATCATATAAAAGTATATGCGTTACATGTCGTTCATATTGATCATATATTTGTATATGAGTTACATGTCAGTTCATATTGATCTTATAATTGTACATGAGTTACATGTCATTATATTGATCATATAACTGTATATGAGTTACATGTCTGTTCATATTGATCATATAACTGTAAATGAGTTACATATCAGTTCATATTGATCATATAACTGTACATGAGTTACAGGTAAGTTCATATTGGTCATATAACTGTATATGCGTAACATGTCAGTTCATATTGATCATATGATTGAATATGAGTAACATGATCATAGAACTGTACATGAGTAACATGTCAGTTCGTATTGATCATATAACTGTACATACGATACATGTCAGTTCGTATTGATCATATAACTGTACATGAGTTACATGTCAGTTCATATTGATCATAGAACTGTACATGAGTTACATGTCAGTTCGTATTGATCATATAACTGTTCATACGATACATGTCAGTTCGTATTAATCATATAACTGTAGATACGTTACATGTCAGTTCATATTTATTATATAACTGTACATGAGTAGCATGTCAGTTCATATTAATAATATATGTGTACATGAGTAACATATCAGTTCATATTGCTCATATAAGTGTACATATGTCACATGTAAGTTCATATTGATCATATAACTGTATATGTGTTATATGCCAGTTCATATTGATCATATAACTGTATATGAGTAACATATCAGTTCGTATTGATCATATATCTGTATATTAGTAACATGTCAGTTCGTATTGATCATATNTAGAATTAACCCATTTATGCCTAGTGGACTCTCCCATCCTTCTAAATTGGATCAATTTATTTCCAAAATTAGGGATGTCTAGTATATTTATTTCTATATTTAGAATATTTCTTACAGAAATTCCTTTAAGCAAACAGCGCAGACCCTGATGAGACGCCGCATCATGCGGCGTCTTATCTGGGTCTACGCTGTTTGCCAATGCCCTTTTTCTAGACGCTAGGCATAAATGGGTTAATGCTGGGCTAAGCATGAGGTTCGGCTAGCACTTAAACCAGTTTAATTCCCTAAATCCTTTTCATCAGTCGCTCCACGGCGGTAATCCCAGCTTTGATCATTATGTTCATAGTTGGTGTTTGGAGTTTTACTTCTTTATTTTGTTATACAAGTAGTGGATAAGATCAATACTTTTCTCTACTGGTAGAGTTTTCTGAGTTTTATTGTTTGCTGTATTTGACTTTGTTAATCCCTCTATTTACATTTTGTCCGAGTTATAGTTAGAAAACTTTATGAGATAGAGCCACTTATCGTGGGTGTTTTTTATACAAATATTGACGTTTGTTATTCTGAGACTTACTTTTTGTATGAAACATATCTTGATAAATAAGAGTTGTATTAAATTTAAATGTATAGGTAGATAGATCTCATAAGGGTATTGTAGTGCAGTGTTACTCCTGCTATTATAATTGCACAGGTTTTGCCATTGTGTATCCGCAACTGTTTCTTAAGTTTTCAAATTAAATACGAGTTTATTTGTATCATACCTAAGAAAGTAGCCCACCTGTTGCTCTCAAAACATCCGATCATTTACTAGTTTTATCGTAATTACATTGAAATATATTTGTCTTGTATTTTAGTTTTTATTTGAATGTTTTAGCTATACGGTTGATTTTTATCTTTCATGGAGTGTTCGTGTGCGTTGGTAAATTTATTTAAACGTCTTTATAGACATAATAAGGGTTATCGTTAGGGCTAGTGTAGGTTTATTTGTCTTGTTTCAGATTTGGCTTCAGCATGCACAATTGGAAGATAGGAAAATATGGCAACGGTTTTAAGGCCGGTTCCATGAGAATATGAGACGATGCCATGGTACTCACGCGCTGCAAGACGTCTACGAGTGTAGGATTGCTCTCGCAGACATATCTAAAAGCAATCAAGGTTGAATACGTTATTGTCCCCATTGTGACCTGGGCATTAGAAAACAAAGATAATATCCTTTTAACCTCAAAGCATTACTGTTTCGTTCTTTAAAACAGTCATTTAAACATCTTGCACGGGTCTTAATAGGAAAGACAAACAATCTGCAGCCGTTAACTATCATATCAGGAAATATAAGTAGTTGAATTGCTGTTTTAACAAAAATATAGATTGTGTTAAGACTTGTGATTGAAGCTGGCCACTCAAAAGAGTTGTTATTAAAGCCCCATTAACACTCAAAACCAACGAATATGTTTTGAAATATTTCGAATATTAAAGTTAACCCATACAAAAAAAAAATTAGTGTTCCTTATAGCAATAGTGAAAATTTCAGCGACAGATGTGGTCTGTTAACATAGATTAAACGAGATACAAAATGCTCGTTTTATTATTTTTGTGTGGTACAATTTTTGCTTTTGCTATTAGGAAAACTGATTTTCTATTTGTTAACTTTATTTTACGAAATATTTTACGAGATATTCGTTGAGTTTGTGTGTTAATGAGGCTTTAAGTAATAACAGTCTCTTTTTACAATCACTTATACATACTTTCTATTATAAACATCAATGTTCGAGTTGAATAGTGTGTGTGTGCGTTTTTAATGACATGTTTTTACAAAAATAATGTATTTTTTTTTTAAACTTATTCGTTTTTACGGAAATCATGGATATACAGAAAAGGAATATCCACGAAACGGAAGACAGATTAACACACAGGTATTTTAAATTTGTAAGTTAATGAAATTAAGCCTTCTTTAAGAATTTATAATATTTGATATGTGAAACAACCTTAACCAAATATCAATTAAACACGAATTGTCCAGTAAAAGTGCTGCTAACTTGTCCGCAATTTTGGGGCACGGACTATTTCCATCGAAGGAAGAATTGATGACTGAGCTGAAGACTTTTGAGAACATGAAGAATGGCACCGGTACCAATATAATTATCTCCAACCTAAGGAAGAATGTTAAATTTCTTTATAACTTAATCTTTTTAAATAGCTTACAAAACCGTATGTGGAACCCAAAGAGCGGATCATGGACACTAATGGTAAATAGTAAAATTGCTATGTAAAACTCAGAAAACATATTGAAAATAATGAATCAAATAGAACATACATCTCACAGAAATATTCCTCCCGGTCTATACTTGTTTACTTTTAATAATACAGGTTAACCATAATGTCTTCTTTTCCAGGTTGCTCATTTAAATAGCTCTTGTCCTAAGATCAGGGCCTCGCGTGTCACACTCGAACCTTATCTGGCCACATGACACCTAAAAAAGCTTTAAATTGTACTTTGTAAAAAATGTTTTGGTTTCATTTACTGATTTGCATGGATGGCAAACATCGTTACTTAGAATTAACGCTCAAAAGAATCATCTTAAAGAAAATAAATTACACGCGTATTTTTTATAATCGTACACTATTATTTGCTTTACTAAATATAGCTATTGCTTACTACCACAAATTATCTGCTAACACGAGTTTTCAAATATTTTTTACATATCAAACGATATCCTATAAACAATATTTGCTGATAATGGGTTTGTTTCCTAGAGACAAGAGTTGGAAGACAGAGCTTGATTTTTCGTCGGACCCGACTGACATTCGTAATCCGGAAACAGCACTCAATGAGGAAATGCCCATGGACCGTCCGGTGATTGATGTCTGTCCGGAATATAGGAAATCATTGCGAGTGAGTTTCTTGATGTTTTTCTGTCTTGAATTCAGGAAATCGTTTTTTTTTTATGGGAGTTTCATTTTAAATAGTAAATGGTGTAGATAATAGTCTCAGTTTTCGTTCAATACTTTTTGTTTGCAATACCGATTCTGTTGAATGAACGATTCTGTAATATGCCTGAATGATTTATTGCTAACCCCAATGAGGTCAACACATTCGTCACAATGTCTCTTGATTGCAGGAGTACTGTAGTATCTTGTACTTCAAACCAAGAATGAAGATTGTGATTCGAGGAAGTAAAGTACTCACTAATCTGATCGACAAATCGTTGTCGAAGACAGAAAAAGATGTGTACAGGCCAACTTGGCTCGTATCCTTGCTCGTCTTAGTTACTCAGAAAAGTAATGACCTTAAAGCAAACAAAATAAATGGACGTTTTACTTCAATTATGATTACGTTCGATGACTTTGATACTGTATGCACATTGAGTTTGCTTTATCTCTTTTGCCATTTTTTTTTTAAAGAACAAATTGCAATCATTTATTTGGTTATTGTTGCAAAAATGTTATGGAGATTTGTTTACTTATGGCATTTTCCTGAGCAAATCTGTAGGATCGTCCTGTAAAATTCACGTTCGGGTTTACCNATATTCTGTGTCAATGCAGCATGTGGGGGTATACGACACGTCAGTGACAAAGCTCTAGTTTACACCTGTATATTTTGTGATAATTTCTTGTCAAAGTGTGAGGTTTTGCTTGTCGCTTTGAACTCCAAAATACTTTGCATTGGCCGTTCCACGGCGGTGGCCCATGCTTTATCAATATTTGTTCACCTCACCTGAACACTTCGTGCTCATGGTGAGATAGTGTTGTCATCCTATATCCGTCGTCCTTCTTCGTGTATCGTGCGGCGTTAATTTTTAGCACGTTACCACTGTAGATGCCACATTTGTCATCAGATCTGGATGAAACTTGGTTAAAATGTCTATCTTAACCAAATCTAAGCCGAGCTCAAATCTGGATCAGATGCGTCGGAAACTGGGTCAAATGCGTTCGAATCTGGGCCAGGTGCGTCCAAAAACTTGGTCGCAGAGTCAAATATTAGAAAAACCTTCCTTACGGTCTAAACTAAATCTTAATAAAACCTGGACAGAATTTAATTTTGAAAAAATGGACCGAGCTCAAATCTTGGTCACTTGCGTAAAAAACTTGGTCATCATGTTAAATCTTAAAACCCTCACCACTCTAGAGGCCGCATTTATTACTCAAGCTTGATGAGTCCTTCGAAGTGTTTATCTAAATAATATCTAGGTGAAGTTCGAATCTGGATCATTTGCTTAAAACAAACTGGGTCACCGGGTCAATTTTAAAAAAATCTCTTGTACAACTTGGCCACATTTATGACTTTATCTTGATGATACTTTATCATATTTTTTATTTTGAAACTGTAGACCAAGGTCAAATCTGGGTCATGTGCGTTAAACAAGTTCAGCAGGTCAAATCTGTACAAGCTTGATGAAACTTTGTATGAATGTCTTGACTTTAGCTAGGCCAAATTAGAACCTGTGTCAGAGTTCAAAAACAATGCCACCAGATAAAATCTTAAGAAACCTTGTTAACTCTCTAGAGACGAAATTTATGGCTCAATTTTAATGAATGGTGGTTGGAGTGTATATCTTTGAATTTGTTTATGCCATCTTCGAATCTGGATCACTTTCGTCAGAAATCTAGGCCACCAGGTCAAAGCTTAGAAAAACTCTTGTTACCACTATAAAAGCCACCTTTATGACTCAATCTTGATACAATTTGGTCAGAATGTTTATCTTGGCAATATCTAGATCAAGTTTCAATCTGGGTAATGTGAGTTAAAAAAACAAGGTAACCAAGTCCAATTAAAAAAATAATGTTACCACTTATTCATGACTGAATCTTGATGAATCTTGGTCAGAATGTTTATCCTGACAATATCTAGGCCATGTTTGAATCTGGGTCAAGTGGGGTTTACATCAGATCGGAAGGTTAAGTCTCCAAGAATTAGTGTATCGTTAACTCAGGAGACCGATATAGGGTCATCTTGGCCTTCGTGTTATGTTTAAATTTCGTATTGTATGTAGTGTTTTGTTTTGTTACGGGTATAAACAAGAATTTCTCTCCCGATAATTTTTCTGGAGTTTTATAATTATTAAAACTTTATCACACTAAAAGCCATTCATCTTGGTCCTCTTTGATTTAAAATTTGTAAATGTCAGTGACACTGTATTGATAACAATTATTTCAGGAATTTTATGTGGAAAATTGACAATACAATTAACAAATATGAGTATAAAATGCATATAAGGGAAGGATATACCAGTTAACACTAACCCCAAAGTGCGCACGATGCACATGGAAGAAGGCTGACAACAAAAATAAGCACCAGCAGATAATAATGGATGATGACGACGAAGAGCCAGAGGACTATGCCCCCGACCCACGGGAATATTATTCGCATTTCTACCGTGAGAGTGAGAGACTTACAACGTTCCATGACTGGCCACAATGGGCCCATGTAAGTAAAGACGAACTGGCCAAAAATGGTTTTATGTATCTACATGTATCCGATCGCGTACAGTGTGTATTCTGTAGAGCTTGCTTAGCTAGCTTTAAAGCAGGTGATGTTGTTGCCAATGAGCACAGGAAATATTGCCCCGAGTGTCCTTTTGCGTTCGGTTATGAGTGTGGCAATATACCAATACCATCTGCAAGTAGAGTTCAGCAAACAACACAAAATGTTCATTCGCTGACTGTTGTAAGAGACAGTGCAAGGCCATCGGCAGCTGGAAACTTTGCACATTCCTCGCTAACGCCAAACAGAGCTGTCGATGCGATTGCTGTTCCACAATCACATATTGTAACATCCATCGGTTCAAACCAAGAAGCTACAGCTGTTATCACAGAGCCCAAGTATCGGGACTGGGCCGACGAACACACGAGGTTGCGATCTTACAGAGGATGGCCCGCACAGATGAGACAAACACCGCGAGAATTGGCAGCTGCTGGATTATTGTATATGGGTAAACAACCGTGTAACTTTTTTTGCCATTGCTAGTTAATCGTTAATACTATTTGTTTGACATATGATTTAGAATCACTTCTAATATTTGATCTGCAAAAACTATCCAGTCTTTTTAAATACTATTACACTGCAAAGCAAACAAAATCCTTCCAGATTTTCAAGTATTTTTAGTTTTCAACATTTTCTCATTTTTAGCGTATACGTGTTCTTTTCTTTAATTATTGTTGACTTGTTATACCCCCATTACCATTGGTAATGGGGGCTATATAGGNTTTGTAAAAGATAAGTATACCGTATGTCCATCATTAAATGCTCATTTAACGAATAATGTTTTATTCTTCGGTACCTGAATGTCTATGCACAACTTATATTGCGTATTGTATTCCCGTTGTAAAACGGGCGTTTTTTGAGGTTACCCGAATGGACGGGCGTATGGCATGGCATAATTTTGCCCAGCATTCATGTATTTTCAAATCACGTTGCACATGAAAATTTGTTCTTGACACTTTTTACGGTTCTAAATGTTTTCTAGCATAGATGGATTTTCAAATATAATAAGCAAGATGACACGGAATCTTGCGCTAAAGAAACAATCCCCTGTCCAAGGTCAACGTCACCATTTAATACCAGCGGTCAAATTAAGGACATTTGTGATTGACACTTTGTCCGCAGCATACCTTTGTCCACCAAATGACTTGCCATACATTATCAGCGTAATGCGATTGAATGTCGAGCACAAGAAGTCCACTTGTCCAACGTTTAGATCACAATGCTGGGCCAAATGTCTCTTTGTACCCTTACTGTTGTTTGTTGGGAAACTCTTGTTGTTATCACTACGCAAAATACATCATTGTAGACACTCTCATCACAGGCCATCTTGAACAGTATTATGCTACGTGATGTTTGCGGACATATCATCTCGACCAAGTTTGATAACCAATAAGATCGCATAAAGAAATTTTGATTGATGGCCCTTGAATTATCAAAATTGACCAAACTAACAGTGCCTTCTCTCTAAGTAAAATAGTAACTTGTAATTGAATCATCATCAAATATATTTTATATTCCAACATTTGCGTACAAAAATAATACATCATTTAAATATCAATGTAACACAGACCTTTAAAATGGATGTATTTTGTTGCGAAAGGTTATCATAGGTTACATCTTACATATAATGACGTCGTTAGTACACATAGATAATATAAAAACTCTTAAAGCAGCACGAGAATTCATGTTGATATTCGGAATCAAACAAATACATACGTGGACCTCATATGACGGTTATTCGTTGGGTTTGTTTAAGGTAGGATTACATAGTTTTGTTAAGAATTAAAATATAAAAATGATGTCGGGTTTCTAACAGCGGCATTACATTAATGTGAAAACAAGCAAAATATATAGTCGTTTAACAAAAATGCATTTATTGAGAATATATATTGCTACATATCAATTATTCAATGTACCTTTAGGGAAGAGAAAAGAAGACAAGAAAAACTCGGAGAGGTAATTGCTAATATTTTTAGGAAATGAAACATAAAGACAACGTATACAACTAAAGTAATTGCCTATTCTTGGGCATAGACCTGGTGTTGTTGCAATAGTTGCACTTATCGTCTCGTGCTTGTATTATACAACTTATTTTAACGTATTAACTAATTTCAAAAAGATATACATGTGTACAATCATTTGATGAATAACATAACGCGATTACTCATGCATGTTAATGTTCTTGTTTAATTAAACTAGGCGATCAGCACGAATTCCAAGAGTATTGAACCAACAAAACGCGAACCAATAGATCAGATTGCAGGAGATGGAGATGAAGATACACCAACGGTATGTAACGCAGTATTGATAGTTGTCCATGTTCTC
Organism: Dreissena rostriformis; assembly: GCA_007657795.1. Taxonomy (NCBI): domain Eukaryota; kingdom Metazoa; phylum Mollusca; class Bivalvia; order Myida; family Dreissenidae; genus Dreissena; species Dreissena rostriformis. Next base: position 2,279 of record VMBQ01007717.1, on the reverse strand, counting down.
TCCTTAAAAGAATGTTCCGTAGATGCATGTATCTCTATGATGATTCTTCTGTAATCGCCTCATACACTATCTTTTCCATGGAATCCGAAATTGAAATTTTTCACAGAATCTTTGTAATAATTAAACGTTTTAAATAAAAAGTATTAACCTCTGCGAAAATACGTTCAAATCAACATAACCAATTATGATTTATTTAAATTTTTGGCTTTTTTAAGTACGTCGTTAATGACATTTTTGTTGTTCAACACAATACATAGTTGCCCCGCTTAGCGATAGCAAACCTGTAATGTTAATGCATACACCGTTATGTTATAAAAGTATTTTTATGTATACAATAATTTGATTTAAAACATTAAGCGATTGTTAATGCTCATGCATGTTAATGTTCTTGTATAATTCAACTAGACGCTCAGCACGAATTCCAAGAGTACTGAACCAACAAAACGCGAACCATTAGACCAGATTGCAGGAGATGGAGATGAAGATTTACCAATGGTATGTGATAGTTTACATTTTCTATTTGAATAAGACTCTTCGGTAGATGTTTCTCTATGGTTCTCATTCTTAAATCGCCCAATTCACTATCTTTGCCATGGAATCCGAAATTGAATTGTTCAAAGAATCCATGTTATAAATAAACGTTGTAAATCAATTGTATTAATCTCTGCGAAAAGCCGTTCAAATCAATATAACAAATTATGATTTATTTAAATGTATGGATTTTTTTAAAGTACATCGTTAATGACATTTTGGTTGTTTAACACAATATATATTTTCCACGCTTAGCGATAGAATACTTGTAATGTTAATTCATACACCGTTATGATATAAAAGTATGTATATGTATACAATAATTTGACGAAAAACATTCCGCGATTGTTAATGCTCATGCATGTTAATGTTCTTGTATAATTAAACTAGGCGCTCAGCACGAATTCCAAGAGTACTGAACCTACAAAACGCGAACCAATATATCAGATTGCAGGAGATGGAGATGAAGATGAACCAATGGTAGTTTCTCTTTCCCTATTTTAATAAGAATGATCCGTAGATGTTTCTCTATCATTCTCCTTCTTTAATCGCCTCATACACTATCTTTTCCGTGGAATCCGAAATTGAAATTTTCACAGAATCCTTGTAACAAATAAACGTTTTGAATCAATAGTATTAAACTCTGCCAAAATCCGTTCAAATCAACATAACAAATTAAGATTTATTTAAGTTTATTTTTTAAGTACATCGTTAATGACATTTTGGTTGTTTAACACAATACATATTTGCCACGCTTAGCGATAGCAAACCTGTGATGTTAATGAATACACCGTTATAATATAAAAGTATTCATATGTATACAATAATTTGATTCAAAACATTCAGCGATTATTAATGCTAATGAATGCTAATTTTCTTGTATAACTAAATTAGGCGATCCGCACGAATTCCAAGAGTACTAAGCCAACAAAACGCGCAATAATAGATCAGATGGCAGGAGACGGAGATGAAGATATACCAATGGTATGTGATAGTTTTCTATTTTAATAATAATGTTCCGTAGATGTTTCTCTATGATTCTCCTTCTTTAATCGCCTCATCTTTTCCATGGAATCCGAAATTTAAATGTTCACATAATATTTGTTATAAATAAACATTTAAAATAAAAAGTATTAACCTCTGCCAAAATCAACATGACAAATTAGTATTTATTTAAATTAAAGGATTTTTAGTGATGTCGTTTATGACATTTTGGTTTTTTGACAAGCTTAGCGATAACATAGTTGTAATTTGAATGCATATATAGGTATGACATAATCCATCGCTGAATTATGTTCAATTTTCATGTGTCTGTGCAATCAATATCAAAAAGGTTTGATCGACGAATTTTTAGATTACCCTTTCGACTAAGCAGGATTTCATAATGACTTAGATTTAGTCACCTATTTTTTAGACATAACTTTGGGAACGATCATTTTTTCGGTTACAAAGGCAATCGACATATGTACATTGTTCGTGAATACTTTAATTATTTATCAGGTTTTATATCAGGTTTAAATCGCTAGTTAAATTGGTCATTTTTTCATTCACTTCACCTTTCACCTGCGTGAACTAGATAAAAGAGCTGATGCTTTTTCTTTCTAGTCTTGTTTGCTAACCAATGACTGCTCATCAATGGCGACTACAAGTATATATTAATAATTTAACACATGTGCTAGCATATATAATTAATGTTTATTACTCAATTTTTCAGACTATAATGGAAGCGACGGAGGCAATGGTAGTTC
>VMBQ01007716.1:19808-43248 GCA_007657795.1 Dreissena rostriformis | reverse complement strand
GCTTATCAACACACACAATTTCTGTGCAATAAAAAGACCAAGTTCTATCTCCAGAGTTATTCTGCAGAAATGACCAGAAAAGGAAAATAAACAAAGGGAACTTAGTCCATAAAAAAGGTAACAAAATGATAATCCTTGGCAATGCACCCCATCTGACAGCCACCTATCCAGTAAGACGTCTATCCATTTAGAAGTTTTTATGAAAACAGAAATTGAAGGGAAACTGACCAATGGTATACTGGAAGTCAGTAATAAATGCAGTAAATGATAATCTTTGGGCGCTGCACTGATCATAACAACCATCTTGTCATATATAAAGTTTGAAACTGATATATAGAAGGGTTTAAAAGTTATGCTCTGAACCAAAAATCAGACTCATGAGCTGAATCTGGTATACCACTAACAACTTTGCTTATATGGGGGTTTATAATAATATAAGGCCTATTGAAATTTATTATCAGCTTAAATGTTTAGAAAAATTATAACCTCAAGTAGGTATCAAACTCAGCTTATAAAAAAATCACAAGAAATAATAGATGTGCTACTGTATCTGCTTTTTGAGGACAAATGTGTAAAACGAATAAATGAAAAATAAAAACCCTTGCATTTTGTTTTATTTATTCTAAAAGGTTCATGGATACAAGTCTAAACTCATGCAAAACATGGCAACATGTTTGTGTAAATTAGCTAAAATTACAATACAGGATGCATGGTTATTAACAATAAATACTCTAAAAATAGCTTACTTCTCTGTAAATTATAATAAAGAAACATATTTATAAGCATGTATAAACATATAGAAGTGCCTGGCCTATGTATAATATTGGTCCAATTTAAATCTGATTGCATAGTAAGATTACTTTCAATAACATTTTAAAATCCCATCAAATAACAAGGCTTGGACAGTATTGCAGACAATAAAGGAGTCCCCTACAGGTAAAAAACTATAAATTCATGAACCGCATTCTGGGAAAACTGGGCTTAATATTTGCGTAAAGTATCGTCCTAGATTAGCCCGTGCAGTCTGCACAGGCTTATCAAGGTAAAGGAAGTCTCTTTTAAGGAAAAATCCAGTTGAGGCGGAAAGTGTCGTCCCTGCAGATTAGCCTGTGTGGACTCCACAGGCTAATCTGGGACGACACTTAAGGCACATGTATAAAGCCCAGAATTGCCAGAACAAGGCTTAATTAAGGATTGTGCATCACTTTCATCTTGCCCTTATTGTGTATAATGTGTATCAGTTCTCACAATCAAATGTCATGTCCATTTGTCACAGCAGTATTAAGGTTTACGTTTGTTGGTGTGTAGAGGTTTTTTTAATCTTAACATTCGAAAGATCTTTGACCTCTGGTTATAAAATGATGAGCAAGAACATGACCTTATGAGAAATTAATGCATGATCCTGTCATCACTCCTCATCTGTATAACAAGTTACATCATCACTACATTCTTTGTGAGTAATTTTTGTTTTTTGAAGACAGATGGACATCTAACTGGATGAACAGAATTGACAAGCCAAAAAAGTGCAAACCTATTATGTGTATAGCAAGTTTCATGCTCATATCTTATGTATTTTTTATACTTGTGTACTTTTTTGGACTTTACCATATTAAGTTCTATTTTCAGTTGGGGAACCAGATACCCAACTTATGTATTTTTTATACTTGTGTACTTTTTTGACTTTACCATATAACGTTCTATTTTCAATTGGCATAACAGATACCAAACTTCCTCCCTCCTATGAAAAATAAAGGGTCATGCATAATACACAGGTTAATATTGTATGTATTCAACATTTCATCAAATGACTCCTTTAATCTTCAGCACTTTCTCAGTTATCACAGTTTTTCAGACGGACGGGAATAGGGAAAACCTGTACTGAGAAACACTGGTACAAGACATAAAATAACAGTTTCTCTAAATAATTATTCAGTAATTTGTTTCCAGTTCTACAAGTAAAACCTTAACTACTGTTGCACACAAACTCAGAAAGCATAATACAATAGGCCTTTGTTTCCTTATCTAACTTTAATGATATTTCGTAACCGTGGCCATATTTTTTTAACTGACCACAACCATTTGAAAACATTGTTACCCCAGGGTGGGTCTTTTTTTGTACCTAGGGGCACGATTTTAACAAACTTGCTTGGGCTGTCATACAATTTTACATACCAAATTGCAAACCTCTTGCAGTTTCAGAGGAAACTTTTAAAGTTTTCAATTTATACATATACACGTAAGGAAAAGTTACCCCCGACGCGGGGACATATGCAATGGACAGGAACAATTTGAAGAACTCTAAAAGAGGGTCACCCAATGATCATTCATTTGAAGTTTCATTGAAATCTGTCTAGTGGTACAGGAAAAGTCACGTACGCACAGACTGACGGATGACGGACAACATGATTTCCTAAAATCTCTCCATGTGCTCAGGTGAGCTTTAAACAACCTTTTAGAACCTTTTTAATACTGAATGAATATTACAATAAAGTTAATTTACCTTACCGTTACAACCATTGTATTCATTAAAATAATGAGTATGACACAAGTTTAAGATATGATAACATAATGCCCTTATTTGTGGTACTCAAAAGTAAAAATAACTGTATGTCTGTCAACTGCATGTCAAATCCATTGTAAAAATGCTTGTAATTATTCAACAAGTGGCACAATTCCAAAGTTTGAATTTTTACCTCTAAATGTGACCTTGAAATGTAAGCAAGGGACACAGAACTTGCGCACCACAGGCCTTCTCCACACGGTGACAATTTGTACACAATTGTCATGTGTATTTTAAAACAACATGAAGTGACGGTTCAGACAGAATGTATTATGTCCAAATTGTACGTTTGACCTCTATATGTTACCTTGACTGTTGTCTTACAGAAGACAAGCCATCTGCACATGATGAACATTTGAAGTACCCCGGTAAGTTACTTTAAAATTGTATTATAAAGTTGCACTCTGGACAAGCTGTATAATCCTAAAATTAGACCTTTGACCTCTAAGTGTGAACTTGGCCTTTGAGTTATGGACATGAACATAACACACCACATTCCATCTACGCATAGTGAACACATTTGTTATTTTAAAATTGCATAGTGAAAAATTGAGTAACAGTTTTGACTTGACCTTTTACCCCTAAGTTTGACTTTGAGACCGGACATTGGGTCTCACCTGACACGCCAACCCCAAATGGCACACATTTGTGGCAAGTAATATTAAAATTGCATGATTAATGATGAAGCTGGATTCCATTCAAAGTCAGACAGAATAACGCATGCATTAATGCATCAACCATTGTGACGGCTCTATCAAACTGTTCACAAATGGACTCGACATAGCAAGCTCTGCGGAAGCAGGCTCTACAAAAGAAAATATATCACAAATACATGATCCTGAAATTTTACAACTTATATCTTAATTATCACATATGCCGATTGCCATCAGGGAATGCCACACTACATTTCAATAAAAGTAGAACACATGATAAGACACAAAATATAAAAGAATATGAAAAACAACAAGTAAAATAACATTTTTAAGTGAGAGCTGTCTGTACAATAGTTCTGCCCCTCCTAGGTTATTCTTTCTAAAATATCAAGGTTGGTGAGCATTGGATGAAACATGTTGGGTACAGTGAATAATGCATGATTATGTAAATAATAAATAAAGAGTCATTATTGTCCAGTACCTATAGCAATTTGAATGATTATAAAACCTAGAAGCAATATTGCCACAAAAACTTTCCTGACACTAGTTGGTGATTGGATAAAAAATGTTGAACTTTTATAGTAAAGTTGTCAAAAATGCTAATTAAAGATACACAATGGTGCCAATAACTTAACAACAAGAGGGCCATGATGGCCCTGAATCGCTCACCTGGTGATCAAAGTGCATAAATTCATTTTTAGGAATTGAGTTGAATTATATATTATCCCAATCCAGATTCAATCAAGATAAACATTCTGACTAAATTTCATAAAGATCTGATAAACTGTGACCTCTATCGTCTACAGGAAGTTTTACAATGATTTGACCAGATGACCTACTTTATGACCTCAGATGACCCATATACAAGCCCAAGCCAGATTTCATCAATAAATACATTCTGACAAAATTTTATTAAGACGTGATGAAAACTGTGACCTCTTTCATCTACACAAGATTTTACTAGAATTGGCCCAGTGGCCTTATTTTTGACCCCAGATGACCCATATACAATCCAAAATCAGATATTATCAAGATAAACATTCTGACCATATTTCATTAAGATCAGATGAAAACTATGACCTCTATTGTCTACACAAGGTTTTTCTATGATTTGACCTAGTGACCTAGTTTCTGACCCCAGATGACCCAAATACAATCCCAACCCAGATTTCATCAAGATAAACATTCTGACAAAGTTTCATAAAGATCTGATGGAAACTGTGACCTCTATTGTCTACACAAGGTTTTTCTATGATTTGACCTAGTGACCTAGTTTTTGACCCCAGATGACCAAAATACAATCCCAACCCAGATTTCATCAAGATTGACATTCTGGCTAAATTTTATTAAGATTGGATGAAAACTGTGACCTCTACTGTCTACACAAGTTTGTTTTTAAACTTTGACCTAGTGACCAAGTTTTTGACCCTAGATGACCCAAATTCGATTCCAATCCAGATTTTAACAAGACAAACATTCTGACCATCTTTCATTAAATCTGATGAAAACTGTGACCTCTATTGTCTACACAAGGTTTATCTATGATTTGACCTAGTGACCTAGTTTCTGACCCCAGATGACCCAAAAACAATCCAAATCCAGATTTCATCAAGATAAACATTCTGACCAAATTTCATAAAGATTGGATGAAAACTGTGACCTCTATTATCTACACGAGGTTTTTCTATTATTTGACCTAGTAACCTAGTTTTTGACCCCAGATGACCCAAATACAATCCCAACCCAGATTTCATCAAGATAAACATTTTGACCAAATTTAATAAAGATGAGATCAAAACTGTGACCTCTATAGTCTACAAAAGGTTTTTCTATTATTTGACCTAGTGACCTAGTTTTTGACCCCTTAGATGACCCAAATAAAATCCAAACCCAGATTTCATCAAGATAAACATTCTGACCATATTTCATAAAGATTGGATGAAAACTGTGACCTCTACTGTCTACACAAACAAATTGTTGACGCACGCACACACACACGCCGGACCTCACACGATCACATAAGCTCACCGTGTCACTTCGTGACAGGTGAGCTAAAAACCAACCAACATAAGTTGAAACAAATATAACCCACCATATTATTTTGGGGCACGATATAATGACTATAAAAAATTAGTATAAAGAAAATACGTGAACATGTATGTAACGTATTCAAAATAATCAACTAAAATTGCATATTATGCTCAACAAAAAATATGAAATTCACAGGTGGACCGTTTCGTGTTAATTGACCTTGTCAAATATTCAATTGTAGAAAGTGCTGTCCCAAGACAGAGAGCTCGACTTTTCTTCTGATTTGAAAGTGTTATGTCTGTCAGTCACCTGATATAATGACCACAAAACAATATCTGAATTGAATATCTGCAGTAGTTATACAGTATAATTATGTAAATTTAAAGCTGAACATTAATCAATTATAAATTAAAACAAGCAATGTGACCTGGCCAAGAAACTTGATTTTCAACTTTTTACCAATTTATTTAGTTTAATTACTAAAGTTTTTTTTCGCGGAAACCATTTTTTAAATTCTTAATAACAATGACCTTGACCCAACTGGCCCCAAATGCAATCCGACCTTAGGTCTGCATGTAAGCTACCTAGAAAAAAATTACTCCACAATACTTAAATAAAAAACTAAAATTATCAAGCAGAAACTCAATTTCAACTTTAAGTAACAGCTACCTTGACCCCATTAACCCCACATGAAATTCGCTTTATTGGCCTGAAACCTACCAACACACAAAGCTTCAGCACAATATCTCCTAGTCTAACTGAATTTATTGAGTGCAAACATTTTATGTATTGTTAGCAACAATGACCTTGACCTAAATGGCCCCACATGAAACCCCATGCTATGTTTGCATATCAACTAGAGGTAGAAGTTGTTGCAGATCACATTGTGCTCAAATGAGCTTTAAATATATGGCTTACATTTTTCACAAAAGTACTGTAATTGAATGTATACTTGAGGTTTCAAACCAAATGAAAACACAGAGATAAGTTTTTTTATATAAGTGATACCAGATTTTGCCTAAAGGTTAGACTTTTCTAAGTTTGAAAATAGAGTTAACCTGTCAGAATTTTGTTGTGATGTGAATGTATGTTTTTATTTTTTGAAATAAAAAGTGTCCAGACATTAAAAGAACGATTTTATTGCATTTTTTAAAGAAATTTTCTACAGTTAAACATGCTTTTGCAATTCTTATGCAATGCATTACAAAACTGAATTTCACAATTGTTACATGTTCGACCTTCGGACAATTTTGAGAAGTTTAATATTATTATTTTCACAAATTGAGCAGCCAGGTGCTTCACAAAAATAGGAGCAAAAGCCCTGATAATAGAAAATTATATCACTAGATATACGCAACAGCAAAGATTACCACCCTGAATGTTTCAGATCAGTAATTTGAGACAAGTGTTTTTCCAATACTAGTGAAACAAAATAAAATTTTGAAAACTTAATAACATCTAAAATAGCAATAGCAATGTTTTGTCCTGGCTTTTTGGCAAAGATAATCACAGAATGAACACAATTACTAAGAACATTTTGGATTCCATCTACTTTTATTTGCCTTGCTATTTATGAATGCAATGCTGTATGCCATTTGAAATACAATAACCCCAAGAAGGGTTTAAACATTTACTGCCTTAAAAGGGGCATAACCTATCAACCTATCAAACCTATCAAAGGAAATATGAAATGAGAGAATACTGTTTTTCACTTTTATTAATAAATAGGGTATCTCCTCTCATCAATAACTCATTTAAAATTTGTTGCAATATCAATTGAAGCTTTGCGTGAAACCATTGTCTTCAGCAGGTGTTCATGCATATTCACCCAAATAAAGCAATATTAACGTTCAAGTGACTTCAAGCATTCATCTGCCAGATTTTGTGACCGTCATCCAGTTGTAAAAAAAACATGTGTTTTATTTGTCAACAGTTCAACGCAAATTTGTAGACTTCTAGGGAATAAATGCAACTGTCCAAAAATGTAGAGTGCTTAATTATAGGGGGAAATCTGGGTGTACGAATAATGGGAGTCAAACAAAATAATATTGTTGGGTAAACAAAAGGGTATCCAAAAATTTGATTGACCGAAAACTTAAGAGTAATGCCCGTTTAAAACAGGGGCATATTTCTGCTAAATTGCAGGTCAGAGTGATGGAATTTGTAGTATAAAAAGTTGTGGAGATGTTGCACGTTCACCATAACTAATGTCCTAAGTACAAAAAAGGTGCACAATTCTGCTCAATTGCACTTCAGAGTAATGGAACTTTGTCAATCACCTCCCACAAAGACCTGAAGTAGAAACAGTGATGTGGAGATGTTGCACACTTACCTTAACCAATTTTCTTAAAAGGGGCATCTTTCTGCTTAATTGCAGGTAAAGAATATGGAACTTTATCAGTGACCTCACACAATGACCCAAAACATGTGTGATTTTCAACTGGATACCTGAAGTAGAAACTTATTTGTACCTTTACCAGAGAATTACGCAGACAACGATATTTGGGTGAGCAGTATAGCTCGGACTATTCTGTGAATAGTCAAGCTAATAATTAATCAAAACTGTGACATGAACAAATATAGAAACTACAGTACACTAACTACGTTGATCCTGAATAATTAAATGAGCATGAAAATAACATGAGTTAACAATTGCAATACTATGAATAATATTGAGGTTAAAATAAGAGTTTTTCATTGAAAACAAAATCAAAGTCAATAACAAACAAGAGGGCCATGAAGGCCCTTAAGTGCTCACCTGAGTTAACAGACACGAATTGTTAAAGACAAAAAAACTAAACTTAAATACAGCCTAGGTTTTCCCAAGGTAAACATTCTGCTCAAGTTTAATCAAGATTTTATCATTACTGTGGCCTTCATAGAAGTTACAGGTTTTTTGGACACACATGGCCCAGATTTTAATTCAGCCCCGAAAAATGTCATAATAAACATTCAGATTAATCATTAAGTTCAAGATTGAGTCAAAGATATGGCTTCTAGAGTAGTAACAATGTTTTTCTAAGATTTGATCTGGTGACCTGGTTTTTTGGATGCAAGGGACCCAGATTCAAACCCCGCCTAGAAATTGTCTTTCTAAACCAAGTTTTGTCAAGATTAGATTAAAAATATGGCCTCAAGAGTGGTAACCAGCTAAGTGTTGACCACGCATGACACACAATGCACGACAAAGTCAGGACAAAGGGTGATCAAAATAGCTCATCTTGAGCACTCACTATCAGGTGAGCTAAAAATCAACTCAGAGACATAATAGTATAAGTAACTATTCATCACAAAAATATGTTATTATTTAAATCGTTTGCATAGCATTTAATCATACTGAAGTGGTAACATGCTCAGTCTGCATCGTGTATTTCTCCTCTGGGTCCAAATCATAACATAGAGATTCAAAGCAAGTATATTCTTCACTATCCGGACAACAAGGAATTGCCCCATGTCCAAGTGGATGAAAGCACCCGTAGTACAAAAACTGAAATATGAGATGAAAAATTATACTAAACGATACAACAAATAACGTTGGAAGGTAAAACCATTGACTCTTGGCATCGGTGAAATAAAACCAAAATCCTAGCATGAGCCAGTTTTCAATGTAAAATATAAAGTAATATAAAATCATTCTGTATCGTGTTCGACCATCCCTGACATTCAAGAAGCAAAATACGAGCACATAGCCACAAACAAAGTTGAAGCCTTTCTCTTCACACCGATTCTGGTAGAACTGCGTCTTCTGGCAGATCAGCCATGATGACATTGCAATCCAGTGAACACCGACAACCACGAAAACCCCCCATTTAAACTGGGAGGCAAACATGCCAAGGGCAATAACTCTGGGTCCAATTTCAACAGCTCTCCACAGGAAGTAGAATATCGATCCCGGGATGGACATGTTTGCTCGGTCTTCATGGGAGACTCTCAATGCCTTGTGGTATGACACCATGGATATTGCAAGACTAGACCATGAAGACAACATTGATACCGCCCTGATGCCACCTGCAAGAAAAATAAATCAACCTACATGTAGCTAGATACCTGTCTGCAACATATATAGCACATTGTCCATAACGCTTGTATTTTCTTAGAAAGTAAAGGGATTTTTATGTATTGAATTAACAAATTAATTGAACTATTCTATGTTGTCTGATGCCTTAATTTACAATTATTAAAAAAACTAAAACATTTTCAACATGGTATTATATATATTTGAATGTTATTATTCAAGCATATATTTAAATAGTAACTTATGATAATTACTGATTACTAAAACAATTACCATAATAATTGAGCCTTGCTCCGGGAAAACGGGGTTTAATTCATGTGCATAAAGTGTCGTCCCATATTTGCCTATGCAGTCCGCACAGGCAAATCATGGAGGACACTTTCCAGTTTTATGGTATTTTGTCTTTAAAGCAAGCCTTTTCTTAGCGAATCCAGTTTACATGTAGGCGGAAAGTGTCATCCCAGATTAGCATGGGCAGGCTGCACAGGCTAATCAGGGAGGACACTTTACGCACATGTGTTAAGCCCCGTTTTCCTAGAGCGAGGCTCTATTACATACTTATTAACCAGGTAACTTCCTCCTCCCTGTATTCCATAAGGATGTAGATCTGTAGAAGCAGCTGAGGGGCAGCTTCCAGGAAGCATTCAAACATTCGAATACAAGAAGCATCCACATCTTCGCAACGCATTAATTTGTAGTAGCGCTTTCTCACGTCCTCCTTTAGCTTTTTGTCTCTGCTTTTAATGCCATTGTAGAGATACTCTATCTGCCTATTAATCAAATAAACATTGTATGAATATTACTGAGTAAAATTATTCAAAACTGTACAGAGAGCAAAGTTTTAAACAGCAAATTTGGACAAATAACTTGACGTAAAGCACTGTGAATTGTGATATTTGGTGATTTCTGTCCCACTGACTCCATAATGAGTCATTTCATGTTGGTCTGCATCAACTTTAAAGTGGTCTTGAGCACATACACATATGATTATGAGGACATTTGTATTATTTATTTAATTATTGTTAGAATATTATAACAATCTATATAAAAATTGGACAAATATTTATGTCATATTAAAATTAATAACTATCTCAATTTGAAATATCTTGATATGTGAAATGTTGATCATTATACTGGTTTGCATGAAGTAGCTGTGATTTTTAAGCAGTTCCTCTTGTAGTTTTAATTGCATATATCAGTGCTCTAGCTAAGCCTAACCCTGCCTCCCTTGGACCCTACCATGCCTTTTTCTTGATCTGACCACATTATAATAGAGCACTTTTTTTAAGTATTCATAAATTAACACAATTTTCACAGTGAATAGATTTATTAATTATAGAACAATATTTTGAATGAAATTAATACATATAATATTAAATATATGTTCATATATTCATGCAATATTGAAAAAAATGCAACATTGATAATATATTATATCATATAATGACAAGGCGCTTTAGTGCCCTTTTGACAAACGAGCAGTCTGTCCTTTTCTTATCCTAGCTGGACTGGAGTAATAATATATAATATTTTAAACTTTTTTTTCGGCAGTACAAAGAAGGGATTTGATTGTTTACAAGAACATTTATATTGCGCCATGATGTCATATATTGGTTTGCCTATTAAGAAGACCCAAATGCCCAGGGGTAATCATTTTTTTAATATTGAGGTAATTAAACAAGCAGTACCCATGATTTGTTTTTCTTCTACTCAAAATGTGATTCATGATTAATTGGATTGCCAATTATGTAAGGTGATTTCAACAAGTAAACCAATAACCAAATACCGAACAAGCAGTGTCAATTCTAGTCTTTCTAGACCATGCGATTGTACAACCTCCGCGCTATTTTTTCAAAGATCACGCACATTTTTAGCACGTGTTCGAGACAATTTGCACACTCAATATCCTTTATTGATCTTTAAAGCTGCTTCATTCCGCCTTGCATACTTTTGTCAGGAACAGCGGGAGTCAAAGGCAATTAACTCTGTGATATGCAGGTTGATTTAATTTAAAGTTTTTTAGCTCACCTGATTGCTCAGCTTTTGTGACCGGTCTTTGTCCGTCGTCCATCCGTCCGTCGTCCATCCGTCCACATTTGTTCGTAAAAACGCTAGAGGCCACATTTATTGTCCGATCTTCATGAAACTAGGTCAGAAGATTTGTCCCAATGATATCTCGATCGAGTTCGACACTGGGTCATGCTGGGTCAAAAAGTAGGTCACTTAGTCAAAAAAAAGAAAAACCTTGTAAACAGTGTAGAAGTCACATTTCATGCCCAATCTTCATGTAACTGTGTCAANATAGGCTTTATATAAGCATATGTTCATTTTTGTGACCCCCGGGGCGGGGTCAAATTTGACCCCAGGGGCATAATTTGAACAAATTTGAAAGAGGTTCACCCCAGGAACATTTGTGAGAAGTTTTATCAGAATTGGACTTGTAGTTTAGGAGAAGATGTTTAAAGAAAAAGTTAACGCACGCACGGACGCACGCACGACGGACACAGGACCATGACATAAGCCCCGCTGGCCTCTGGCCAGTGGAGCTTACTAGAGCTTTGTCACAAGCGTGACGTATACCCCCATATGCTGCATTGACACAGAATATTTTGCATGCTGTCTTCACAAAACAAGAGAAGCTAATTTATGGCGATTTTTAAGAATTATTATGCCATTATCATTTATGGCCATTTTGAACTCTTGAATTCTTTCGCATGACACACCGTCCAATGATTGTGAACAAAAACACAGAGTAATTTTAAAATCTCACAATGAATGACATAGTTATGGCCCGGAAAAGCTCATTTATGGCCATTTTTTACCTTTGGACTCAAAATGTGACCCTGACGTTGCAGATATCGACGTAATTCTTTCACATGACACACCGTGCAATGATGGTGAACAAATCCGCCAAATGATTTTAAAATCCCACAATGAACGACATAGTTATGGCCCTGACAAGCTCATTTATGGCCATGTTTGACCTTTGAACTCAAAGTGTGACCTTTACCTTGGAGATATCAATGTACTTCTTTCGCATGACACACCGTCCCATGATGGTGAACAAATGTACCAAGTTATTTTAAAATCTAACGATAAGGCCTTAAAAAAATTGGGTTTGTTTCTGTTTACATGCCCAAAAAAATGTGGGTCGGTAGGTAGGCTTTTTTTCTTTTTCTTACCACAACACTTAATTGATTATTTAACACAATGAGAATGTCATTATTTTCAGGTATCAGCAGTGTGAAATGCATGACGACATAGTACTTACTTTCAGATATACCGTAGTTCTTAACAAGAAGATGTTTGATCCATATTGTCTTTATCTGTAAATTACTGTACAAATAAAAATTCTTACCGCCGAGGACTCAAACGTTTTTTCTGTCACAAAATCCGCATCCGAATTTTATGTCCGAAATTTACGCAACTTTCCGGAGATGCGTAAATTTCGGACAAAAAATTCGGATGTGGATTTAAAACGCACTAAGTGACCCCGTGACCTAGTTTTTGATCCGGCACGACCCATATTCAAACATGACCTAGACATCCTCTAGATACAACTTCTGACCAAGTTTGGTGACGATCGGATGAAATTTTCGGGACAGACAGACCGACTGACCGATTTGACCTTTGAACTCAAATTGTGACCTTGACCTTGGAGATATCGACGTACTTCTTTCGCATAACACACCGTCCAATGATGGTGAACAAATTTACCAAGTCATTTTAAAATCTAACGATAAATGACATAGTTATGGTTCGGACAAACTTTCGGTTTAAAACGCACTAAGTGACCCCATGACCTAGCTTTTGACCCGGAATGACCCATTTCAAACTTGACCTAGACATCATCTAGATACAACTTCTGACCAAGTTTGGTGAAGATCGGATGAAACTTTCGGGACAGACAGACCGACCAACCGACAAAGTGACTCCTATATACCAATGGTAATGGGGGTATACATGTAATAAATCAAACTACATGTAGCTAGATACCTGTCTGCAACATGTATAGCACAATGTCCATAATGCTTGTATTTTCTTAGAAAGAAAAGAGATTTTTATTTTTTGAATTACCAAATTAATTTTACTATTCTATGTTGTCTGTCTGTCTGATGCCTAAATTTACAATTATAAAAAAAAATCAACATTGTATTATATATATATTTGAATGTTATTATTCAATCATATATTTGAATAGTTTTGCCATTTCTTATGATAATCACTGATTACTAAAACAATGACCATAATGATTGAGCCTTGCTCTGGGAAAAGCGGGGTTTAATTCATGTGCATAAAGCTTCGTCCCAGATAAGCCTGTGCAGCCTGCCCAGGCTTATCAGGGACGACACTTTATGCACATGCGTTAAGCCCCATTTTCCCAGAGTGAGGCTCTATAACATACTTATTAACCAGGTAACTTCCTCCTCCCTGTATTCCATAAGGATGTAGATCTGAAGGAGCAGCTGAGGGGCTGCTTCCAGGAAGCATTCAAACATTCGAATACAAGAAGCATCCACATCTTCACAACGCATTAACTTGTAGTGGCGCTTTCTCACTTCCTTGCTAAGATTTTCGTCTCTGCTTTTAATGCCATTGTAGAGGTACTCTATCTGCCTATTAAGCCAAATAAACTTGGTAAAGTTGGTATGATTATTACTCAGTAAAATAATTCAAAACTGTACAGACAGGCAAAGTTTGAAACAGTAACTTGAAGTAAAGCGTTGTGAAATTTTGTGATTTCTGCCCCGTGATGTTTCACCATTAGTCATTTCATGTTCCTCTGCTTCAATTTTTAAAGTGGTCTTGGGCACAGAAACCTACTATTGTAATGCTATTTTAATAAATTTATATCTAATATCAATGTCTTTTATATTGAAATGTAGCTAAATTTGAAATATCTAATTTTCTTGATATGATAACTGTTGTTCAATATACTGGTTTGCATGTAGTAACAGTGATTTTTTAGCAGTTTCTTATTTAGGTTTCATTGCATATATATTTTCAAACAATTTTCATGTCATTCTGTTTACAAGGATGTATTTTTTTGCAATGATGTCCCAAATATGGTTATCAAATTTAAATATTGAGGCAGTTAAACAAGTAGAACATGTAATTAGTTCTTTCTACTCAAAATGTGATTCTTGTGCTCAACATATAAATATAATATTTATCTTCTCCTATAATAAGACTCCAATAGCAGCATTAATTTATGCTATTATGTCATAATAATATTATAATTATACGTAAGATAAGTGTTAATAATGCGACTCTTCTTACCCAAGTTTATGCCAGAAAATTGTTATGAATTTTGATCATCCATTTGGTGCCCCAATTTGTGGTAGATCACCATGTTTCAATTTAACTGATAAATTGTAGCTGCTCCCCCCTAAATATTGGAATATTTTGCAACAAAAACTAACCAAAAAATGAGAATTTTCATTTACAAACTTTCAAAATGTATTCTTATTTTATTCAAAATTATTATTAAAATAACATTTCCACATGCTGTTTAAGTAAAATCTATACCACAGAAAGTACATGTTGACTTTCAAAGTATTGTTGTTTTTGTGAACTAAAATTGCTGTATTGAGTGCAGTCTTGGCATTAAATATTTTTAGGCACTAGCCCGGTCGGGCTACCAGATTGGAAATTTCACTAGCCCGACTCAATTTTAACTAGCCCGAATCAAAGTAATAATTCTGTAACATTTGTAACTATGTCAGTCTTGGATATAACCCACTCCATGCGGTCATGATAATAGTTTTAGGGTCTCGCAACAGATCTGTTCAATAATCGTCTACTCAATTAGTGCTTAAGGGAGATTACAGATGCAGTTTTGAATAAGTGTCTATAGTAGGGATGTCAATTGTCCCAAATTCGAAATCCGGAAAATAAGGTCGGGGGTCTGGGGCTGCAGGTCCCCAACGGCGATAAAGGGCAGACCATCTTTATCACCACATGTGTATTCTTCATACTATAGTGTTTTTTTTATAAAGAACGTCGGAAATAAATTAAAATAATTAAAATCAACGACAAATACTGTATCCGAAAACAATAGTCCGATAAAAAATGTACGTGATTTGCACATGAAATTAAATGTGCATATCGTTTGATTTCAGACAATGAAAACCATGTAGTTACCTAGCAAATAACTTATAAATATATAATTTTGTTAATATATCGCTTGACAATATGCTATTGCAGTGCTTTACTTTGCAAATCGATCACTTAAAATATTTCAAGATGGCGGACAACGTTCGTTGACGTTTAAGATTTTCAGAAAGTAGCAAAGATTTTCCGTCAGTTACCGTTCCATCGGTAAGTTCCAAAGTCCGCGCCATCCGCCAACCAATAAAAAATTAATAAATAAAATACCAGGCAAAATCAGTACCAAGCGAAAATTTCCGGAAAGCCTAGGAAGCTAAAACTATAATAGGAAGCTGTTTCATGTTACTAAGTTCGGACACGAAAAAAGTACAAAAATCAATCGACTCGGTCAACGGTCGAGTGGGTTACGTCCAAGACTGTGAGTGAATAATGTAGCAATCACCAGCAGTAAACAGAAAATAGTATTTTAGTAAGAGACATAGATAGGAATCAAATTAAAGATCTATGCTCATGCGCAAAGATTTACATGTGAATGCTTTTAGAGAATTTTACTTGCTTTTGTTAACATTTTGTTTCAATACAAATACAGTACAGTCCACGCTTTTTCCCAAAAAACCTGCTCCCTCCGCGTTTTTTTCCTGCTAGCGAGTGCTTCCGCGGAGGTGGAAAGCGAGGTGAACTCGCTAAAACGCGCGGCGTTCCGCCGAGTTCGCTAATAACCGCGGCGTGTATTACTTTAGCCTAGTCTGTAAATGCAGACAATTTCCGTTCTTATCAGGGACCGCCGCGCAACACCGTGGTAGCACACTGCTACTGGGCATGCCAAAAAACTAAAATAAACAAGAAATATCTTTTTAAAAAAGATATACGGCGTATGAACTTGAAGTTCTTGTAATAAATACATGACAGCAATGACAACAGGTGGCTGTTGATATTGGTGCTTTTGCACGCAAACGGTCATTTATCAAGTCATAATTGTAGCTGTCTATGTAAGTGTTTTGCTTAATTGACGTGCTGCTAACACAGTTGGACTGTTTACCAGATTTTGCAGCCAAGGCGTATACAAATTAACAGCACTTATCTCCAGGGAAACAGCGTATGTTGAATCATCATTTTCATGTTAACACATGAAAGCGTTTGTATAAGTTGTGAAGTAATAGGAAACACAAGAACGAATGCAAATTTCAGATTAAAAACGTATTTATTCAGTTGTCATAAAATCAAAACTAGTTAACAAACACGATTAAAAAAGATGTGTATACAATTTTTATGTAAATAACTGTAATTGCACATTATACAAAGCAAAAAAAATCACAAATCACACAGCCAATGATATTTCATATACCTACATGTATGACAAATATTCATGTAAATGGTCTGTATGTTTAGTTAAACACCCGGACATGATATAATTGGGTCTTGGAAGAGTCAGCCATGAACAAACTGTCCAATGTCATTAATTGTCCCAAACAGAGAAACCGGAATAACCTGATCAAATATGTGAAAACAATTATTTTGTTAATTGCACGTTCCACATGAATTCTCTCGGCTGCCATGCTTTGTGTCAATTTAACTTTCTGCGCTGGTCATTCTTGCCTAAGAAAAGGGGAATATTCAGTCGCACGGACTTCCTATCTAACAGATCTTGTATGTCAAATCCTTTATCAGCCATCACACAGTCCCAGAAATCCACTTCGCAATGTTATTTCTCAGTCGGAAATTTACAATTGGTTTTTTCTTGAGTGATCATGTAATGTCATGAACCTGTGCTCCATCCGGTTTTCAGTCTAATACTGTGAAAACTGGGCAGCATAGTCGTGGTCATTCATCTGTAGATAAAAATAATGTTTCATAATATTCACATTAACTGATATTTTACACATAAATACACAAAGGGGTATAGCTATGTACAATTTATAATCAAACAAATAGCTTTTAACAAAATCATAGATGTTGCATTGGAGTGTCCATTAATTGCTTCAAAATATAAATGCCAAATGTTTTGATACTTTGTCGAAGAGTTAACATAGTATGTCCTTACATAAAACAAGTCAATATTTCCTTCTATTTGATATATATCAACGTTTCAGAACAGGATTTTAATAATTTATTTCAGGAAAACAATCCTGTGTTTAAATGTATCGGCATCGCGAAAACATATTACAAACATAAACAATACCACTGCTTCAAAAGCATTATACCTGGATACCTGGATGGTAGGGCCATAATTTTAGCGGTTAAGCTATCTTGGCCCATCTGATGAATGTCTTCTTATAGGTTTCTCACAACATATATTATTAATTAATTTCATTGTGCGCATAACATGATGGTACATGACCTTACATTTTTCAGCATTAAATGACAATTTCCACTTTTCACTCCAGTCACAAAGTTTATCCAGATCAACTTGAAGCTTTTCACAATCTTCAATGTTTATAACTTGTGAATATAATTTAGTATCATCTGCAAAGATTTTAACAATTCCAGAGACTACATCAGGCAAGTCATTGATAAAGCATAGAAATTAAATTGGACCTAGCACACTTCCTTGGGGTACTCAACTTACAACATAAGCCCATGAAGAAACAGATGAACCAACCCGTACGCACTGTGTCCTGTTATGTAAAAAGTATTTCACCCAGTTGAAAAGTTTACCCACAATGCCCAATTTTTTCAGCTTTATCAGGAGCAAATCATGAGATACACGGTCAAACGCTTTGGCAAAATCAAGATAAATAGTATCTATTGGCACTCCAGAATCTTGCATATTTGTCCATTCGTCACAAATTTCTAAAAGCTGAATAACACAGGAACGTCCTGACATGAAACCATATTGAGCATCTGCAAACAGTCCATTGGAAATAATATGAACTGTTAATCTTTCTCTAATCAATTTTTTACAAAGTTTGCATACAACTGATGTTAAACTAACTGGTCTGTAGTTTGACGGGTCTTTTTTATTTCCTTTTTTTAATATAGGCGACACGATGGCCTTTCTCCAGTCGTCTGGAATAACTCCTTCATTCAATGATTTGTTAAAAAGCAATGTNATATATCACAAATACATGATCCTGAAATTTTACAACTTATATCTTAATTATCACATATGCCGATTGCCATCAGGGAATGCCACACTACATTTCAATAAAAGTAGAACACATGATAAGACACAAAATATAAAAGAATATGAAAAACAACAAGTAAAATAACATTTTTAAGTGAGAGCTGTCTGTACAATAGTTCTGCCCCTCCTAGGTTATTCTTTCTAAAATATCAAGGTTGGTGAGCATTGGATGAAACATGTTGGGTACAGTGAATAATGCATGATTATGTAAATAATAAATAAAGAGTCATTATTGTCCAGTACCTATAGCAATTTGAATGATTATAAAACCTAGAAGCAATATTGCCACAAAAACTTTCCTGACACTAGTTGGTGATTGGATAAAAAATGTTGAACTTTTATAGTAAAGTTGTCAAAAATGCTAATTAAAGATACACAATGGTGCCAATAACTTAACAACAAGAGGGCCATGATGGCCCNTTACGTTTTTGGTTATTTTAATTGCGTAATAACGCAAAAACGCTTGTTATCTATAGCGCTGATTGGCACTCCAGAATCTTGCATATGTGTCCATTCCTCAAAAATTTCTAGAAGCTGAATAACACATGAAACCATATTGAGCATCTGCAAACAGTCTATTGGAAACCATATGAACTGTTAATCTTTCTCTAATAAATTTTTCACAAAGTTTGCATACAACTGATGTTAAACTAACCGGTCTGTAGTTTGACAGGTCTTTTCTATTTCCTTTTTTGAATATAGGGGACACGATGGCCTTTCTCCAGTCATCTAGAATGACTCCTTCACTCAATGATTTGTTAAAAAGCAATGTTAATGGTTTAACCAACTCATTTGAAGCTTCACTAAGCACTTAAGGATGAATACAATCAGGTCCTGGGGACTTTTCTGGGTTTATTAACTTTAACACTTTTTTCACCTCAATTTCACTAAAACTTATGTAATTTAACATTTCAATGTCATCTGTGACCTCTATTTGTTCTCCCGTCTCAATCTCTGCTTTCACAAATACACTGCTGAAAAAACTGTTGAGTAAATTGGTCTTATCTTCATTAGTCTCTGCCTCCGAATCATCAGGCTTGATCAGTGCACCAATGGAGTCTTTAGTTTTCCTTTTTGAGGTCACATACCTCCAGAAGGACTTATTATTGCTTTTAACTTCTGAAGCTACTTTCTTCTCGTACGTTTTTTCACTAGTTTTGACTGTCTTTGCACACTCTTTTCTGCTGCTTGCATATTTCTGATAAGCTATAGGTGATCTTGAGTATTTGTACTTTTTCCAATAATTATTCTTCTTCTGTATTGCCAATCTAGCGTCTTTATTCAACCACAATGGTGACTGTGCACAACCAATATTCTCAATGTTACTTTTTGACTTAACTGGTATATGTTTGGTTGTTGTCTCTTCCATAATAGTTTTAAATGATGTCCATGCACTGTTTGTATCGCTGGTACTAAATAATGAGTCCCAGTCCACAGAAGACAGATCAGCCCTTATACTTTCATTGTCGCCCTTGAAATATTGACGCCTTTCTTGGTGTTCTAAAAGATCATCTGTATATAAACACAGTTTGCAGCACACAACAGAATTATCACTTTTACCAATTGGAGATGTCACCACAACTGAGTTATCCAGTACTGTACTTCATCGGTAGTGAATAAAAGGTCAAGACAGCTGGGATTATGACCCTCTCTAAAACGCGTACATTCCTTTACATGCTGATGCAGAAAACAATCCAACACTGTATCAAAAAATTGATGACCATCTGATTTAATGGCATAGTTACACTCCAGAGTTGTCCAATTAATATCTTTAAATATAAAACTACCATTATAACATGATGTGAATATTTCAAATTACAGGCTTTGTTGATTAATTCAAACAGTCTTAGATTGTTGGCACAATTAAAGTTGGGACTCCTGTAAATCATTCCAATTAATATATTGTCTTTCCCTTTTAATTTCAAATCACACCAGATATGTTCTGCAAATTCAACTGAATCTAGTGCCACTACTCTTGAAGCTTTAAATATCTTTTTAACTAATAACATAACACCTCTGCTTCCATCAGTAATTGGACAAAACACATCATAGCCGGAAAACTTAATGTCATTTACTCTCAGCTTCTCATGCGCAAACTTGTGAAAAACTTCACATATTCCAAAAATGTCTGGATTTTCATTCGCTAGAAATGCTTCCAACTCTGCAACCTTATTTGATAAACTATCAATGTTTGTAAATCCAATTATTAATGATATCGCAAATGAACGTCTTGAACTTACGTTTACATTCGTTCTGTCTGTACTACTACTCGAGTCAGATAGTTCAGTTACTAATGTCAAATTTCTATCTGTACTTTCAGATAATATCGAAAAATCAGAAGGTAATGAAGAACAATTAACTGTAACACTATTAAACTGTATAACATTAACTGTATTAAGGGATATAAGTCTTTTAGATGGCTTTCCCGTCCCCCGCTGCAACAGGGTGGGTAACTATTGGGAGCTCAACGATTTTTTCCCTCNGTATTACTGATCATTTTTATATTTTTCATTTTCTTCTATGTGGGATAATTTTTGCACTTAGCATGAACCTTAATGTCACTTATATGAAGCTCCTTATGGAAGCTGTACGCTCTTTCTTTCTTAAACACAGTGCCTTTCATGATTTGGTCACCGTATTTTCTCGTCCTTTCTACCAGTTCTATACTGGTACAACTGGTGAAAGTTCACATTTGGTAGCAATCGCAGGTCATGACTCCACACAGCTTCGTCGGCAAGAACAACTAAATCATCGTATGCACATTGTTCAGGAATATTAATGTTCACTGTTAAATCTCCGTGATTTGTTGACACATCCTGTTTCTGTGCGTTGACACGACAAATATACGCATACAGACGAGACACTAATGAAGCTTTCTTGCCAGTTACGTTTTCACCCACATTTTTTAACACTGGCTTCAAATGATTCACATTCAAAGTCTCTAAATTCTCCAAAGAGTAACACAAATAACCGTCGATATTCTCCGCCATTCGCTTAACATATGTAGCGAAAGTTTACACGTTCAGCCTCGTTCTGACAGTGGTCGTATTGTGAAACTGGTCTATTACAGTGAAACTTGTAGCGCAACTAAAACTTGTAGCAAAAAAAATTAAAGTTGAGCAATGTTCAAAATTCACACAACCGAGTTCTCGCCTGTGTGTTTGGTAAACGATACTAGCGGAGAAGTACAGAATTTAATTCCTCGTGCATCACGCCCCCACGTGCTCTTTCAACTTTTTCTACAAGCATGGCGGCTATTGAAAAAAAAAAAAATTGTGTTTCGTTCACATTTGAACATTTTACGCTGACACACAAAGTGGATTCAGTATACAAATATATACAGCGAACAATCAGGTAAGTGGACATATTTCAGTCTTACTTTGGTGGTCTATAAGGTCTAAACTATGTTGTTTGTTTCCTTTAACATACCTAGACGAGTAATGTTAAATCAGAGTCCTATTAATATTACACTAGTAAAAAATCTTAAGTTTAAAACTGTACGGTGTAGAAAGTATTTAGATTAAAAATAAAAAGCTTTATGTTGAAAAAACTTGATGAATCCACCAATGTTAATGAATGTTAATGAATGAAGGCAACAAAAAAGAATATCGAGCAAAACCTAATTACAAAGCATGAGAGTATCGTACATATTTTACAAGAACAATAAACACATATCATACATGTTTTTCGGTTGTTGTTTTTTTCGTTTTAATTTTTTTCTGTACATATATACACAGAACGGTGCTAGAAGATCAATCTTGGTCAAAGAGAACTTAAACCTTGGCGAAATGTTGTTCAGCAGTTCATGAATAATTCGTGAAATGTTCATGAATTGTTCACAAACCAAGTTCATGAATAGTTCACGAATAGTCAGTGAACAGGAAATGAGCAGCATCTGTGAAATGTTCTTGGAATTTTAGTTTATGAACTGTTCATGAACACTAATGGCATGAAGTATTCATGAAATATTCTTGAAACCTAATGGCATGAAATGTTCATGAACTATTCTTGAAACCTTATGGCATGAAGTCTTCATGAACTATTCATGAACAACAAAATTCTTGAAAAGTTCTTCAGGGTTTTGCTGTTCATGAACAGTTCATGAACACTTTCCTTCTATTCGTCAATGGCTCATTTCCTGTTCACGGACTGTCAGTGAATAGTTCATGAACCATAGTTCTTCAAGAGTTCATGAACTGAGGTGGCATGAAGTGTTCATGAACTATTCATGAACAAGAATTTGTCAATTTATGCAAAGGTTATCATAAGTGTTACCAAAGCTCAACAAACAGGTCAGGGTAAGAAGAAACAAGTCTTGTATTAGCACTTAACATATTGATAGCAACATATAACAATAATTTGAATATAACACTAACTGAGATACAAGTGGTTTGATAATACTCTTTAAATTTCATAATACAACTTTGCACTATATGTTCATGAATAATTCATGTATTGAAAAGATCATGAATAGTCTCATTTTCAGTTCAAGAATCATTTACTAATCAGTGGTTTCCCTGAAATGGTTACACTTACAGTGCCAAAGAACTTGAAATGGAACCAATGGCTGATCAGTTCAGCCGGTAATTTATTAAAGACTTACATTTCCAAATATAACATAAACCATGTGCCTTCTGTTTCAACTTCCTGTGCACACAATATTCTTCCTTTGTAAAAACAGCAATGCAATGTACATGTTTGAGTTCTTGAAATCATCTTAAACTGTTCTTGAAATAAGATGTCCTTAAAACGTTCTTAAACTTTTCTTTTAATTCTTCCAAGAACAATGACAGATCCTTTTAAGAACATATTGGATTCTTAAAAAGTCCATCATATGTTCAAAAACATTGTGTAGACCTGTTTAAGAACATCAGAAGGAAATATGTTGTTCAAAAAAGTTCTTAAAGTGTTCAAGAATAGTTTAAGAATAATTCAAGAACAGGAAA
>VMBQ01007716.1:0-16879 GCA_007657795.1 Dreissena rostriformis | reverse complement strand
GCATACTGAAAACATAGGGTTCATATGGGATCATATGTGGCGTGTTCTGAGAAAACTGGGCAAAATGCTTGTGCGTAAAGTGTCATCCCAGATTAGCCTGTGCAGTCCGCACAGGCTAATCCGGGACGACACTTTCCGCCTAAACTAGATTTTCGCTATGATGAGACATCATTTAAACCAAAAATTCCATAAAAGCGGAAATTGTCGTCCCTGATTAGCCTGTGCGGACTGCACAGGCTAATCTGGGATGACAATTTACGCACAAGCATTTTGCCCAGTTTTGTCAGAACACGCCACATATATGCACTAGAAATAACGCAACCGACATGTATGTATACCCCCTTTAGTATAAACATATTTTATTTAACGAAAAAACATGGTATACATTTGCAAAGAATATACAGTGACAAATAAGTCACGTTGTCCAAAAAAAAGGATTAGAACGAAAGATCGAGATCTAATAAAGTTCTTCTCCATGTATACCCCCTTTATTATACAATGTGCATTGTCAACGATCAATTGTGCATTGCTGCTATAAGTTTACAAATGTATTGCTATGTTTTATCTCATCACATAACAATACACATATCTACAATGTGCATAATTATTGTGATAGTAATTAAAGACGTTTTCTAATCAAGAAAACAAAACAAAATAGCCACGTTATTCCACTTTTATTTTTGTGTTGGTTGTTAAATGATCTAATTATGCCACATTTGAAATTAAATCATGTTTTGTTTGGTATCTTGGAAAAAAGAGGCGATCTTTAAAGCCTCTATAACGCTCAAAATCAACGAAAATTTCGTAACATATTTCGTAAAATAAAGTAAACACATAAACAGTCAGTGTTCCTTATAGCATTACCCAAAATTTCAACGCTACTTAGATGTGGTCTGGTAACATAGATTTAATAAGATATAAAATGCTCTTTTTATTTTTGTGTGACACATTATATTCCATTTTAAGTTCCCGCAACGATATCCATGCATCCGACACACGAACACTAAATTGGTACAACTTGTGTTGAATTGTATTGTACCACAACAAATACAAAAGAGCAATTAGTATCGGGTTAAATCTATGTTACCAGAGCACACCTAGCGTTGAAATTTTGGCTATTGCTATAAGGAACACTGATTATTTATGTGTTTACTTTTTTTACAAAATATTTTACGAAATATTCGTTGATTTTGAGCGTTTTAGGGGCTTTAATTGGAAATGTGCAGGCCGACCCCCTGTCGGCTGCCTCTTGTGCTGACCTATTTGTCAGAAACGGGTCATCAAAAGATGCCCAAATATGCACTAAAAAATAATGGAATCGACATGTATGTATACCCCCTCTATTTTACAATGTGCATCGTCGACGATCAATCGTGCATTTCTACTATGAGTTTACGAATGTATTGATAGTTTTTATCCCATCACATAAAAATACACAACTACAATGTGCATAATTATCGTGATATAAAAGTCGTTTCCTATTCAAGAGATAAAACAAAATATCCAAGTTATTCCACTTTTATTTGTTTGTTGTTTGTAAAATGTTCTAATTATGCGACAATTGAAATTTAATGATGTTTTTTTGTTATCTTGAAAAAAGGATATCTTTAATTTGAAATGGACAATTTAATATTTATATGTGGTATCAATTAAAAAATGAAGATGGCCATGTAGTCTGCCTGGCCGAATGGACGCGTTTCCCAAGAGTTAGCGAAGTTCCCGGTGGAATAGAGAAACTGTGGGTAACGGAAGTGCTTGTCAAAATTGCAGTCGCTGCCAGGTCCAATTGCTACAACAAATCCTTTTAGATCATCACATCCAAGACCCACGGATTGACCGACATAAAATCGCCTTTCAAACAACCCTACCGAATCAACTCCTTCTATGGAGAAATCGTCGTATAATTCATTTGACTTCAGTTTGGACCAGCTTGAAAAGAGAATCTGTGCGTTATCAAACCAGTTGGTGTACTTGCTTCCCATTTCCAAGGTTTTAAATATGATAACGGCCACCTCTTGACCGTCCTGATACAGTGCATATTTCACATATGCTGGTTTTAACGTTGACCATTGAGTGTCCAGAGTTTCCAGGCGGTAATGGCTAGAGTCTGACCTTGACATGTCCGTCGGCTTGGATGACGTAGTGCTAGTGCCTGTAACACGTCACATTAAAGTAAGCTCTTCTCGGTTGGACTTTATTTTTATATGAAAGTGTTCACATGACCATACTTAATTAATCATTAAAACATAATCGCTTAAAGTATGACACTACACGTTATGTCACTGCATCACTTTGATAATTCAAATAATTAACCACAGTGCTGTATCAACATAAGTATTTTGTAAATATAAAACATTCAAGTCTTTAACAATATTTCTTACCCGATATGTATGCATTATACACATTCTGGCCATTACCAGCTGTCCCTCGAAACACCAAGTTCCATCCGTCAGCCTCAAGTTGTGCGGTCGTCACTGGTTTGTTCATTGTTGGGGTAGGGCTGGATAAATATATTACAGAACACTAATTTTATACATATTTTCTGATGTCAAATTTATTTTTATCTTTGTTACAGTTGAATAAAGACTGTATTTTCGTACGGCGTACGGAATGGACACATTTAAAAGTGGTTCGTTTGAATGTATGTTAGTAACTTAGCAAATAATAAGCAAAAATTCTAAGTGTGTTCACATGTCATGACAACTTAAAAAATTTGTTTATATTCCTCGCGAGAATATTTGAAAATAAACTTCGTTAAATATTTTGCCATTGCTTTAAAACCAAATAATCAGAAGATTTGATCAATCACTGACCAATAGTGCACCAATTGTTTACAATGGAAACACATTTTGAACGACAAAACGTTTAATGTTTAATCATAATATGCCCTTTCCTTCTTTAAACTTTACCATTGATTTGCATTGTGTATATGTCGCTTACATACTGACAATAAAAAGTGTCACATATACATGTACAACCTTTTAAACCAAATAAGCGAACATGCCATTGATGTGGTAAGAGACTCCAGCAATATAGAACGTCATGGAATTTAACTTACAACACAGTTATCACTGCACACTTCGCCGATGAATACACGTTGAGTTATTACGTACTTATAACAATTTATAATTGTGAATCACGTAATTTTCATTTTATCTGGTTAACTGTAAAATGAACTTACAATGGAAAGATTAATTCTGGTGTGGGAGGGTTGATAGCTGCTTGTAGATTAGTCAAAGTCTTGTCCAAAGCCTTCAGTGAACGTTCAAACCGCGACATCCGCTCCAAGAAGGCTCGGTCGTTACTCTTGTTGATGGCTGCCTGTAGTTGTCCCTCAATGGCCTTGATGGCTGTCTGTAGTTGTTCCTGTTGTCCCTGTAGTTGCTCGCTATTTCCGTGCACTGCGGCTTGCAAGGCTCGAACCTGATCCAGCAAATCGGTCACCTGCGGATTTGGTTTGCTTCCTGCGGACTTCAAATCGACAATATCTGTGTTTATGCTTGAAATAGCAGCGTCTATATCCGATACACGACGCATGATATCAATCCTTATTGACCTGTCTGCGTATGCGTTAACTGGTGGTCCACGAAAAGCTTGAGCTCTCACTTGCGACCCGCAAGAAACAAGCATTAGTCCGAACCACAGCATGGTTACAGTCTGTTTGAAATGTTCGCGGTCGCTTAAATAACGACGCAAAATAGATCATTTTATACAAATCAAAGCGGACGGAAATATATATATATATATATATAGAATTGAATGGTTTATTGCTGATCTTAACCACATTTGACGTAGTTTGTGAAATCTGCACATGCCTGCAGGATATAACAAACACATTTTATCGTTTATCGAAATAGTTTGATAGTTGCATTTATGTAAGTGTTGGTTTTGTGAAATATATATGCATGTGTATATATATTATATATATATTTAAAAATGTTATTCCTGAGCCGAGCTATAACTTTCCCCTTCTTGCCCCTCTCCACACCTTCATGAAGGGTAATTCTGAATGTGGGACGTGACGCCACCATTAACATGTATGTTACAGTAGCTTGTCATATGAACGGATCAAACCACGTGTACAATCAACAGTTCCGTTTTCGAATAAGCATAATTGCTAACTACGTTAATGATTTGATAATTTCTATAATTCTGGTCCACATGCCAATTCTTCATCGAAATAAGAGCGACTTAGTATACACGTTAAACATATTTCTCAATTTTGCATAATTGTTCATCTTATATTTGTGTTAAAGCATCTTTTCATAATGTTGAATGCATGATATTAGAAATACTGTTTACGGGTATTTTTTTCATCATTCAGAATGTACGCATTAACGTGTATATGTTTTGTGATTTTTTAAGAAAAATAATTAGATAACGACTGTTAAAAACAAATGTACAATATATCTCATACATACATACATTTCTATATAACATATAATTTGAGTTAACATAACAAAATTACTTCTCAAGTACATGTACATGTGTGTTTTCGTATCAAGATATTGATGCCCGTGGCATTCCACACATTGAGGTGATGCGGTGGGGTTTGCGGCCTTAAAAAATGTTATTCGTGAGCCGAACTACAACTGTCCCCTTCATTCGCCTCTCCACACCTACATGAAGGGTTATTGGGTGTCTGAATGTGGGAAGTGACGACACCTTTACAATGTATGTTACAGTAGCTCGTGATATAAAGTGATCTCATCACGTGTACATACTTTGATTTAGATTTAATATATTTAAAGATAATGGTAGTAAATTTATTCCAGTTTGAGTTCGTACGTGTATAAACAAGACTCGTTATTGAAATAACTTAGTATTTGAATGACCCCAACACTGTATAAAATTAGTTTTATAACGATGTTTTCAAAGTTGTTTTCGAACGAAATATGGCCGTCAGCAATCACTGTTTTTTATGCTAATTCGAATAGTACACGAACCAATTGAAATCAATAACGTGTACAGTAATTAATTGCGCAGATGAAAGCAAAAACAGTATTTCATGTAAGCTTTTTAATAACATTTTCGCTTCCATAAACAACTATCTGAGCGAATGCTTTATACAATAATTTGATATTATGCTCATACAGTGAGTGGTATATTATATACATTATATAATCAATCCTCGTAATGTCACAAAATATAACGATAACGTCAAAACTATCCAAAGTATTCAATCGTTCTGCGTTTGTAACGCTTTATAATTTTCAGCTTTTTTTAAACGTCAAAAGATGCATAAAATGGATATTTTAGAGCATGGTAAATGTTCAGTATTTCGGTTTCCTCGCAAATATCATAACTACAAGGAAAATGTGCAACTCTGAAATATTTGTTTTCAATTTTGTCAATTTACCAAAACGTGAAAAGGTCCCTTTAATATATGTATGGGAGGTAACTTAAATACAAGTATGGTAGTTAGTTATCAATACATGTATGCGAGTTAATGCTTAATGCAAATATGTAATATGATGTTTTGTGCGTTTGGGATGTTTTTTTTATTGATTTGACAAAACATATTTGAAGAATCAAAACCACGTATCGGTCTCAAAAATATAAAAACATGCTTTGTTTGAAATGGTTATTGTTCAACAAACTGGCTAAATATCATGATTGGCTTTGTGAAAGATGCAATGCCTTAAAAAAGAATTGTTCACATTAGTGTTCTAACCTAAAATCATCGGGTTCAAAATAGAATAGCAGCAAATGAAGAACTGAATATTGAACGCTATGTAATTACCGCCACCGCCGCCGCCACTGCCACCACCGCCGCCCTCGCCACCACCNTGATGCCTTGGCTATAAATAAACGAAGTGTTCATTGTTAAATAATCATAGCCGTTGATGCCTTGGCTATAATTAAACAAAGTATCCATTGTTAAATTATCATAGCCGTTGATGCCTTGGCTATAAATAAACGAAGTGTTCATTGTTAAATAATCATAGCCGTTGATGCCTTGGCTATAATTAAACAAAGTATCCATTGTTAAATTATCATAGCCGTTGATGCCTTGGCTATAAATAAACGAAGTGTTCATTGTTAAATAATCATAGCCGTTGATGCCTTGGCTATAATTAAACAAAGTATCCATTGTTAAATTATCATAGCCGTTGATGCCTTGGCTATAAATAAACGAAGTGTTCATTGTTAAATAATCATAGCCGTTGATGCCTTGGCTATAATTAAACAAAGTATCCATTGTTAAATTATCATAGCCGTTGATGCCTTGGCTATAAATAAACGAAGTGTTCATTGTTAAAT
This sequence comes from Dreissena rostriformis, assembly GCA_007657795.1. Lineage (NCBI taxonomy): Eukaryota > Metazoa > Mollusca > Bivalvia > Myida > Dreissenidae > Dreissena > Dreissena rostriformis. The sequence goes on along the minus strand of VMBQ01007716.1, from coordinate 10,615 downwards.
AATCATAGCCGTTGATGCCTTGGCTATAATTAAACAAAGTATCCATTGTTAAATTATCATAGCCGTTGATGCCTTGGCTATAAATAAACGAAGTGTTCATTGTTAAATAATCATAGCCGTTGATGCCTTGGCTATAATTAAACAAAGTATCCATTGTTAAATTATCATAGCCGTTGATGCCTTGGCTATAAATAAACGAAGTGTTCATTGTTAAATAATCATAGCCGTTGATGCCTTGGCTATAATTAAACAAAGTATCCATTGTTAAATTATCATAGCCGTTGATGCCTTGGCTATAAATAAACGAAGTGTTCATTGTTAAATAATCATAGCCGTTGATGCCTTGGCTATAATTAAACAAAGTATCCATTGTTAAATTATCATAGCCGTTGATGCCTTGGCTATAAATAAACGAAGTGTTCATTGTTAAATAATCATAGCCGTTGATGCCTTGGCTATAATTAAACAAAGTATCCATTGTTAAATTATCATAGCCGTTGATGCCTTGGCTATAAATAAACGAAGTGTTCATTGTTAAATAATCATAGCCGTTGATGCCTTGGCTATAATTAAACAAAGTATCCATTGTTAAATTATCATAGCCGTTGATGCCTTGGCTATAAATAAACGAAGTGTTCATTGTTAAATAATCATAGCCGTTGATGCCTTGGCTATAATTAAACAAAGTATCCATTGTTAAATTATCATAGCCGTTGATGCCTTGGCTATAAATAAACGAAGTGTTCATTGTTAAATAATCATAGCCGTTGATGCCTTGGCTATAATTAAACAAAGTATCCATTGTTAAATTATCATAGCCGTTGATGCCTTGGCTATAAATAAACGAAGTGTTCATTGTTAAATAATCATAGCCGTTGATGCCTTGGCTATAATTAAACAAAGTATCCATTGTTAAATTATCATAGCCGTTGATGCCTTGGCTATAAATAAACGAAGTGTTCATTGTTAAATAATCATAGCCGTTGATGCCTTGGCTATAATTAAACAAAGTATCCATTGTTAAATTATCATAGCCGTTGATGCCTTGGCTATAAATAAACGAAGTGTTCATTGTTAAATAATCATAGCCGTTGATGCCTTGGCTATAATTAAACAAAGTATCCATTGTTAAATTATCATAGCCGTTGATGCCTTGGCTATAAATAAACGAAGTGTTCATTGTTAAATAATCATAGCCGTTGATGCCTTGGCTATAATTAAACAAAGTATCCATTGTTAAATTATCATAGCCGTTGATGCCTTGGCTATAAATAAACGAAGTGTTCATTGTTAAATAATCATAGCCGTTGATGCCTTGGCTATAATTAAACAAAGTATCCATTGTTAAATTATCATAGCCGTTGATGCCTTGGCTATAAATAAACGAAGTGTTCATTGTTAAATAATCATAGCCGTTGATGCCTTGGCTATAATTAAACAAAGTATCCATTGTTAAATTATCATAGCCGTTGATGCCTTGGCTATAAATAAACGAAGTGTTCATTGTTAAATAATCATAGCCGTTGATGCCTTGGCTATAATTAAACAAAGTATCCATTGTTAAATTATCATAGCCGTTGATGCCTTGGCTATAAATAAACGAAGTGTTCATTGTTAAATAATCATAGCCGTTGATGCCTTGGCTATAATTAAACAAAGTATCCATTGTTAAATTATCATAGCCGTTGATGCCTTGGCTATAAATAAACGAAGTGTTCATTGTTAAATAATCATAGCCGTTGATGCCTTGGCTATAATTAAACAAAGTATCCATTGTTAAATTATCATAGCCGTTGATGCCTTGGCTATAAATAAACGAAGTGTTCATTGTTAAATAATCATAGCCGTTGATGCCTTGGCTATAATTAAACAAAGTATCCATTGTTAAATTATCATAGCCGTTGATGCCTTGGCTATAAATAAACGAAGTGTTCATTGTTAAATAATCATAGCCGTTGATGCCTTGGCTATAATTAAACAAAGTATCCATTGTTAAATTATCATAGCCGTTGATGCCTTGGCTATAAATAAACGAAGTGTTCATTGTTAAATAATCATAGCCGTTGATGCCTTGGCTATAATTAAACAAAGTATCCATTGTTAAATTATCATAGCCGTTGATGCCTTGGCTATAAATAAACGAAGTGTTCATTGTTAAATAATCATAGCCGTTGATGCCTTGGCTATAATTAAACAAAGTATCCATTGTTAAATTATCATAGCCGTTGATGCCTTGGCTATAAATAAACGAAGTGTTCATTGTTAAATAATCATAGCCGTTGATGCCTTGGCTATAATTAAACAAAGTATCCATTGTTAAATTATCATAGCCGTTGATGCCTTGGCTATAAATAAACGAAGTGTTCATTGTTAAATAATCATAGCCGTTGATGCCTTGGCTATAATTAAACAAAGTATCCATTGTTAAATTATCATAGCCGTTGATGCCTTGGCTATAAATAAACGAAGTGTTCATTGTTAAATAATCATAGCCGTTGATGCCTTGGCTATAATTAAACAAAGTATCCATTGTTAAATTATCATAGCCGTTGATGCCTTGGCTATAAATAAACGAAGTGTTCATTGTTAAATAATCATAGCCGTTGATGCCTTGGCTATAATTAAACAAAGTATCCATTGTTAAATTATCATAGCCGTTGATGCCTTGGCTATAAATAAACGAAGTGTTCATTGTTAAATAATCATAGCCGTTGATGCCTTGGCTATAATCAAACAAAGTATCCATTGTTAAATAATCATAGCCGTTGATGCCTTGGCTATAATTAAACAAAGTATCCATTGTTAAATAATCATAGCCGTTGATGCCTTGGCTATAATTTAACAAAGTATCCATTGTTAAATAATCATAGCCGTTGAATCCTTGGCTATAATTAAACAAAGTATCCATTGTTAAATTTCCATAGCCGTTGATGCCTTGGCTATAAATAAACGAAGTATTCATTGTTAAATTATCATAGCCGTTGATGCCTTGGCTATAATTAAACAAAGTATTCATTGTTAAAATATCACGTTTATAATACATGTATATACATGTATTAAAGTCTAAAAAGCTTAGCTGTACCTGTGTTCATGAGTTCAAACTTATTCTTAATGTCATATATTCAACCAATGGAAGTAAATGCTCAAACGGTTTATGCACATATAGTCTCATGTATTATTGTTTTAGTGTATACTAAATTTGAAACTAAGTTTGATACTAATAACTTTTAATAAGAGCACTGGTAGTCGCGGCATCCGATTCTTATATCATTTGTTTCAACGTATTGTCTGTTTTGCTCTATTGTTTCAAAGATTTGGCGCTTATTTATATATGAGCCTCGCTCTGTGAAAAGGGGTTTAATTTATGTGCGTAAAGTGTCGTCCCAGATTAGCATGTGCAGTCCGCACAGGCTGATCAGGAACAACACATTCAGCCTAAACAGGATTTTCGTCAAGAAAAGTCTTCCTTCAAACAAAAAATACAATAAAAGCGGAAAGTGTCGTCCCTGATTAGCTTGTGCGGATTACACAGGCTTATCTGGGACAACACTGAACGCAGATGCATTAAACCTACTTTTCACAGAGCGAGGCTCATATTATTGAGTTGCTTCAGTAGTGATAACCAGAAAGCTACACGGTGTCCGTTAAGGCTGGTGAATACGGAGCTTACACTTACATCTCAATATTAATTTAAACGAAGATTTTAGTTTTGTTCAGACATTTCATGATAAAGACATTTTTTTTTGTATTTAATACACAATGCATGCAACGCAGAGGAGAATATGTCCCATTCCGTGCTATTACAGTTACTACGAACCTCAGATAAATTAAACTATGCAGCATAGCACCCACAGGACATGCACATATTGTCGAGTCATTTAGCAGACGAAAATTCAGGGAATACTTGATGTTTGATCGTGGATAAAGATCATTTTTATATTGCGCGAAAAAAGGTCACACTTGGAGGCCAAATGTCATAATTGTCCTGTTGCTAGTCTAGACTATATGAAAATATTGAATTATAAATTAAGTTTAAATTATACAGCATATATCTAGCTTGAACAGGGTATGTACCCCAGTAGGTCATATTTAATATCGACGTCTGACTCAGGATGGATGGTTTTTCCCCACACCCAAATATAATTACTCTACAGAATCGGATTTATATATATGTATATAAAGTCCATTGCAGAAGCCTAAGCAACATTTACTTAGCATACTTCCCTGATTTTCATTCTTTTTCTATCATCTTGTTTCTTATTTTGAGTACTTATTTTATCATTTGTATAATATTAAAATTATTTGTAGTATATGCGTTGCTTACGTGTATGAGTTCGTTATGGGGATTCAGTGTATATTTGTCCCTTGAAAGGTTCTGACAACGTATTCTGCACGACCTATGACCTTTTCAGTGTGATGTCACAGCAAGACGGAGGTACTGACAGACCGTAACTGACGACTCCCAATCCGGTTGAGTCGGACGTTCCTGTCAGTGCGACGCCGTCTCCGAATGATGACTAATGTTTGAGTGATACTATTATCCTCCGATCATCCTCGAGCAGTTCGTCTGCATCAAATGGTGCGTTCACACCGGCACCACCCAACACCTTGAGACCAGAGCTCACTTGGAGGAGCGGTCACCGGACACTGCGGCCAATGCTCAGCGGTCAGTTAAGGTACCACTCCGCCCTTCCGGCAGACAAGATTGACATCGGGAAATTGCAGACGGGTGTTTCGAGATTTGTTAAATCCAGTGGTGACTTGTCATCAGATGATAGCATCGAGGTTGTGTCCGAATATATAACGAGCGTCGTCTCTGACGCCATTGATGATCTGTGCAGTGCGTTCGAATCAAGTCTCTCTATGATACAGAATCAGTCTGATATTGATTCTAGCGGCCAAATTAATGCTAGTATTCGCCAAGGTGTCTCCATAACGTTCAGTTCTCATGAAAAAAAGAATCAATGATATGTGCAAGATTCCGGACATGCTATTGGAAGTCACAAACGATGCTACCAACCGCAGCGAAGATTATGTCCAACAAGATGGCACTAAGGGACTCAATGATGTTTCTATGTATGAAACAAAGACAGTCTTCACTGAGGACGCGGTCATTGAATCATGCCACATTTCCCTCACCAACACATCAGTTGAGGTATTCGATGTTTGCAAAGAGATCGTGTTAGAAGTTCTTGCATTTATCTCTTACAACAGTAACAAATGGGAGGAAATTGTCGAGACATCCGATCAAATTCCCCTTGATGTTAACAGTGATACTGTTTCTTTAAAAGTTTACACCCTGATGCAAAAAGTAACGACAATAACAGTCTTGAGAACATTTGTGGTTCTAGGGACGAACGGGCTGTGTTCAAGTGCATGAATATACGACACACATCGGATGTGATAACAAAACCGACGATTGCAGTACCAAATGCGAACTCCGCGACGATGCATGTGGTGATTTTGTCAAGAAAGAGGTCGCTGTTGAAACTTGTAAAATTCAGAGAGATTCTGCTACTCCTAGACATCCGGATGATGGCTTTGTAGACATAAACGAGGAGGATACCACCATACCGCCTATAGACGTGTCGTCTGCAACAAGTTTGAAATCTGATACGGAGTACACGTGTGCTAGCAGGAATAAACCAAAATGGGTGGATATCGAAATTGATACTTACAGAGAAAGGATATGCAAACAAGAAAAGATAAAACCGCACTTTGCTCCTTCATTGAGATTAGATTTCTAACAAAATTTTCTTGACAAACTAGAAGATCATAAAAAGATTTAGACATGGAGCGAAAGAGGGACGGATAAACGGAGAGCTATGACACAAAACACACATACGAACAACGGATTGGGGGAGAAAACTGTTCATGCAAATCGATCAAACATAGCTTAGGGAAACGACTCTTCTGAAGCAAAACAACAAACAAGCAAAGATGAGAACATGCCTGAAAATCCTCAAATGAAGACATGTAATGCAACGGTCAATGCTGAGAAAATAAGAAATAACCGTGTAGGGACAGGGAGGCTTAATGACGCAAGGATGATTCCTCTGAAAAAAGGAAAAACAGGAGAAGTCTTTGGGAATACATCAGAGTCATGCAGCGTAGAGCCAGACAAACTGGGAATGAAGACATTCTGGAGGTAGGATTTAACCATTACATATATAAGAATATTTCAGTAGGTCTACTTTGCGTACTTAGTGACCGTTTTCGAAACATTGTAATGAGTAGAAACTCAACATGTCGAAGAAACTATTCCGGATGGTTGATCACTCCAAGACACCCGCTCAGACCACTTCTGCTTCACAATGAATGCCTTTAATACTGCTGGGTAAGCTTTTTATACAAAACCATTTGTTTATGCCATACGTGTTTAGTTTGTTATGTTTTATAATTGCATTCTATATAATTTCGTTTATGTCCGTTTAATTGACAGCTTAAGTCTTTACTTTAAGACGTATCACATGTATATAGTATTATTTAGCGTGCGTTTCTTTTATAGACGAATGCTAGCTGCACAGATGATCCAGGCTGCGTTAGAAGAACTGGACACAGAATACAGTACACTGTTGGCCGAGTTTATGTATGATGCTGATAATGATAAATGCATGACCGATACATTGAAAAACTGCACGAGTCTTTCAGTTACACAAGCACAGTCGTCGAGACAAAATGGGCACTGTTTGCAATCCAAGAAGAGACCGAAGACGAACAAATAGACCGGCGGAATAAAATGATAACAGTTTGGCTGGAGATCGATAATACTACCTGCAGAACGTCTCCTGCAGGGTTTAATGACAGTGTTACGGAACCGTTTAACACGCCAGAAGCACTAAAGCAAAGCATTGGACGTTGACGCCAACGACGCGCCAACTGCTAGATGCGCTAAAGATAATCTTGCAAATGCTGTAAGCAAATCATTGAATGTTGACGTCAATGACGCGCAAACTGCTAGAAATACTAAAGATGATCTTAGTCACCCGTCCCCGTGATATTCAAGTTGCAGACAAACAAATTGTAGATCAACAAGACAAAAGAAGAGGACTAAATGCGAACGCCACGGCAATAGACAAGATATAACAAAATGTGCATGTTGCGATGGGGAAAGAAGTGGGCGAAGTGACATCACTGGCGACATAAAGGAAACTAACAAACTAGGAAACGATGGAGAATTCGGAAATGACAGCTGCTCTGGGGATAAAATGGCACAAAAATTGGAAGACAGTGAGCCTACATCTTCACAAGGGAAAGATAATAAAACTGGTCGCAAAAAGCGTGGCCGTTACCAAAATGTGAAGCCAAACGTAAAAATCGGTTTGTCAAAGGGCGAACGGTCAGTAGAGGCGCCCGTCAAATCATGTCCTGTTCGCGTGAAAACTAAAACTGGCATAGTCACTATGTTTCCACGTAATCCAAAGTACCAGCATGTGCAGTCTAAATTTATCTGGGCGAAACAAAGAAGGAAAGTATATGTTCAGGAAACGGAAGCGCATCACACAGTCAAAGAACCAAACATGCGTACAACTAATGAAACTGATTTTGAAAAGGTTCCCACAGAGAAGAAGGAAGTGCAATCCAAACTTAATACTGGGCTGACTAAGAAGAATATTCAAGACAACAAGGACAATGCATACGACGAAGAGGCTCCAGAAGTTCATCGAAAGAAGACGAGTACAAGACGGTTTGTTAAGCTGGGCGTTTGCAAAATCGATATCGACGAATCTGGTAATACGGCTGAACCTGTTATTGATTTCAGCGCTCCTACATCAGAAATTGCACCGACGAACGGTAAACCAGACAGAAATAACAACGACATGAGAGAGTCAATTCAAAGTAAAAAGCTATTTCCGCATATGGGATCATGTAGGACAGTAGCAGATGCAAACGAGGTTCAAACAAATAGCGCACGACCCAAGAGCTGACACTCTCGTCAACCAACTCCACCGAATCGGAATAAGCGTTCAGTCAATCAAACGAACATGAACACTATTAAAGTCCTGCCTCCTATTCCCGCGACTGCTTCAAAATCCGTACCACTGCAGTACCTTGGAGGCGCACGTGTGTGTGTTGAATCCGAAAGAGCCCCACGTGTTGAAGACAACCGGAAGTAAAATTTGTGCAAGTGTGGATAGGGGAAAATATTGTGGCCGAAACAATTGTGTAACTATACTTCCATCGATACCAACTTCCTCCAAATATAGCATTGTAGGGTAGATGACAAGCCGGTCAGACAAAGAGAACTGTGAGAGTTCAGCATTTCCGGTACTCCCGCCAATAAAAGGACTTCCGGTGCGCGCTAAAAGTCCATATGACAATCATGTGTTTTGCCGTTCTCACCATGGATGTCTTCTGCGGAAGACGAGATTCTGCAGGATACGTCATTCGGGGATATAAGCTACTCTTTTCATTAAAAGTTTCAAATTTGACAAACAAAAAATATATAATTGTCTATATGTGTGATATATGTTATACATGGTGAAATTAAATATCATAACGTTGTGTTGGTAGTATTGTTTTATTTATTTAGAATATTGTGTTATATATCAATTTAAAACGACTATCCCTAATCAGAGTGCATTTCATTTCATGTTTTTCTAAGGCTAATTGATGTTAATAATCTAAGTCGGAACTTTAAAACAATTGGCACACGATTCAAGTGTGCAGTCCTGGCTGATATCTATGTAGGTAAAGGGAATGCCCGATTTTACAAATATTTCAACCCAAGTTCCTATATCTTTTTCTCTTTGTTTAGACCTAACGAGTCTTGATAGCCTTTGAGATGGACCGTGACTGATTTGGAAGTTTGTTTCCTGTAAGCATATTACATGGTCTTCATTGTTGTTAATATAGTTTTGTATTTCGTACATGTTGTGATTGGATTTATGATTTCCTACCCCTTGGGCGTTCCCCGACATGACGGTAAGATCGCTTACATTAATATGAGGTAGTGTCGCAGACATTGAGGGGTTTTAACGTATTTTATGGACGTAATGCACGACGTTATTGTTGATTGAGTCTATTAATATCGACCGTTCTTGTTGCCAAAGAAGGCTAGAAAAAGCGGTGCTAATGCGTTCCATCTGCGAAACCTGGGGTGAATGATGGGGGTTGAATTATTTCTGGCCATACTTAGCCTGTTTCTAAGGAAGTTAAGAGGCGGATAGTAGTGTTCGTGTTGCTTATGAAGTTGTTTCACTGACGTGTTTGTTGTTAATGTTGTTGTTGTTGTATTGGGTAATGTGGTTGTGTGGTGGTCCGTTTTTGGAGTTCGGGATGTTGATTGTTGTTATGTTGTTGTTGTTGCTTTGGCTGCTGTGCTTTATTTGGTTGTTGGTGTCGGTGAATAAGAGAAGCTGTTGATGCTTTATAATTTAAGTTCTTTCTGAAGATTATGCAGGTTGTTCGGGAAATGGTGTTGTAGTTTGTTCGATGCTATTCTATTCTGCGTCGTTATCAGGGAATTCGTTTTGCAGGATAGATACGATTTCAGTTTCCGATTTCCCAACCAGCTGTTTTGCTGGTTATACAAGATTGTGTCGCTTGTTAAGAGGTTATTTGTTATTCGTGTATTGGTTTGTAACTTGTAATTTCTTTCCATTAATTGTTGATAAGTATATCATATAAACTGGGAAGTGCCGAAAACCGCACTGCTTTTCACTACGACAATTAGAACACATCTGTTCATCCTTTGTCCTTGCAAACAGCGTGTGAATGACTGACAGGGCAGGGTGGGCACTGCGCGTTTTTCTTGCAGACCTTAGCCGATTGGCCAAACATTTGGCAATTGAAACACTTAATCAAGTTAAAAGCGTGGGTTTGTCATTGTGTCCGAGTATTTTTGTCGATGCGTTTTCCAAAACAAAGCAATACATCAGCCATATTATTTCTTGTATAAGAACTTCAAACATTCAAATTACACAAATAGTACAAACTTTTATATAATTATTATTATCAATATTATGAGTGTGCTAGTGTTTCGTGAACAATGGATAATGTAAGAGTTGCATTAAATCAACCATACCACAAAACCCTATAAAAAGTAAATGACAATATTTAAATGTTATGATAATATTATTTTAAATTGAATTATAGTTCCCATTGAATGATACTATTGGTGAATTTAACCATGGAACTGAAAACAAAATCTGAACTGTCTGTGAATGTAAATTAAAATCTCTTTACGAGTGAATATGATTGATAAATATCTAGCATTTAATATCATAAATCTATATTGTTTTGATTGTTTTCCATAACAATTATTTACCCCCTTGATGATTGCACATAATTGATTGTGTTCATGATGTTTTTCTTAAATTGCCGTACGTTGCCGTAATGTACAATCTTCATAGGTAACGGCTGAGTTTTAATTAACCGGTACCCGCTAAATACGTTAAATGTTTAGCAGTTAATGTGTACACTTTAAAATATATAGTTATTAAACACTTTATTATTATGATTAAATTGTCTAATAGCTATACAGTATATATTGTATCTGTTGATATATTTTGGGACAAATGACTTTTATTTTTACAATGTTACATATCTTATTAAAGGGACTGTAAACCACGAATGACCACGAATGACGAAAAAAGAAAAGTTCTAAAATACC
>VMBQ01007715.1:17821-34249 GCA_007657795.1 Dreissena rostriformis | reverse complement strand
GTTTTTATGCCCCCGGTAGAGTGGCATATAGCAGTTGAACTGTCAGTCCGTCCGTCCGTCCGTCTGTGTGTCCGTCCGAAAACTTTAACGTTGGTCATAACTTTTGCAATATTGAAGATAGCAACTTGATATTTGGTATGCATGTGTATCTCATGAAGCTGCACATTTTGAGTGGTAAAAGTTCAAGGTCAAGGTCATCCTTCAAGGTCAAAGGTCAAAAAACAAAATCAAGGGAAGTAATTAGCTTTAAAAAGGGAGATAATTTCTAAACCTGCCAAAAGATATATTGAAATTTTATATATGAAACCATACAACTGAAGCATAATCAAAATGACATTTTATGGTCAAGCCAAGCACACAATGATACTTTTGGGCATACAAGTATCTTAGGTACTTTAAGGTTACCTGTGAATCTACAGTCAAGGTAGTGGCTTATAATTTTTTGCTACTAAAAATAGAGATTTGTTTTACTGAACAATTATTTTCAGTGGAAGTAATTCATATAATTATAAATCTCAGATTATATATTTCCTTGCCAAGAATTTAAGTTCTTTTCACAGTTACTGTACAGATTTTGTATTTTGTTTATTTATAACTTAAATGATTGATAATGTGATGTAATTTTGATGAACAATCAGAAGCAATGCACATTTTGAGTTGCAGTTGTCTCCCTTTATCAGACTTTTTTATTGAAAACCTGGTTTTGTGACAATTTTGTCCCTTGTTATTTGTTGGCATGAAATGTTGGTTTTTTTTGTTGTTTTTTTTTTCAAAGACTTTCGTTCTAGTTTAATACTATACCGCAGGTATAGTAAGTATGGGATATTGAAAAACTGGTTATATTGCCAGCTGGTAAGTGGCAGCTGAAGACTCTATCCTTAAAGTTATGCATCAGGACCCCAAGGCAGAAGAAAGTCTGGTAGGTGAATAAGTGCGGCATCAGGGCTTTTTTCTTTTCAGAAATTGGCTGTTTTTGACAAATTTGAGAAGTTCCCAACTCAAATTTTCACAATTGACGAAGATCATGACTCAAATTTTATTTAAAAAAGTTTGCGACTCATTTTTTTTCACAATTTTGAACAGTTTGCCACTCATTTTCTCACATTTAAAAAAAGTTTTCGACTCATTGTTTTTACAAAATGAGAGAGCCATGGCCGCTTTATGAATACGGAAAAAAAAGCCCTGTGCATTGCTGGGTCTGTATCAATAGAGCAATGTGCTGGGAAAACTGGGCGAAATGCATATGCGTAAAGTGTTGTTCCAGATAAGCCTATGTAGTCAATAAGGTACGACACTTTCTGCTTGTATGGTGTTTTTGGTTTAAAGGAGGTCTTTTCTTACAAAAAACTAGTTTAGGTAGAAAGTGTCGTTCCTGATTAACCGGTGCAAACTGCACTTAAAGAAAAAGCTTGTTAAAATCTAATTGTCGCATTTCAAATCAAATCTATATGAAACTTGGTAAGAACATTCGTTCGAATGATATCTCAGCTGAGTTCGAAAATAAAAATCTGCCTAGCAGTTAAATATTTATGTTTAATTAAGTAATTTTATTATTCTGAACTCCACCTTCTCAGAATAGTTTAATTTTTTGGGTCTCAGGTGAACACCATAGAGCCATTGGCCCTTTTTAGGGTGTGATGTCTCCTCCCTTTAGCTGTTTTCCTCCCTTTCAATGTCAGACTAATTTTACAAAATGTTATTAACTTTTATGGATGTATGCACAAATAAAGAGTTTAATTGAACCCTACAAGGGGGGTAGGGCATTTTTCTCCTTTGAGGTGGTTCTTAAATCACACCCCTGCCTCTTTGTTGTGCAAGAAAAGCACCAAATTAATGCTCAGTGTATGTTTGATGTCTTATTGTTCCTGTCCCATTTCAGCGTGTGATCCAGAGGAACATTCTGGAGGACCGAAATGTTCATGACAAACCGCAATGGGACACCTCTATAGCCTTCATGGAGGAGACACTGAAAGAACAGTTACGGAGAAGTATGTGAAATTCAACCCTTTCCATAGGAAAACAGGGCTTAATGCTTGTGTGTAGAGTGTTGTACCGGATAAGCCTGTGCAGTCTGCACAGGCTTATCAGAGACAACACTTTCTGCTTTTATTGTATTTTTCGTTTGAAGGGATTCTCTTTTTAAAGAAAATCCAGTTTAAGTGGAAAGTGTTGTCCCTGATTAGCCTGTGCGGACTGCACAGGCTAAACTGGGACTACACTTGACGCTCATGCATTAAGCCCTGTTTTCCTATGAAAATGTGCATGACAAACAGCAATGGGACGCCTCTATAGCCTTCATGGAGGAGACGCTGAAAGAACAGCTACGGAGAAGTATGTCAGACTCGCTCAGGGAAAACAGGGCTTAATGCATGCGCGTAGAAGTATGACACACTGGAAGAGATGATGAATGTGTGGCATCGCCAACATTGGCCTGATACTAGTGAACTCGTTTAGAATTAGATTGGGATTGAAACCATAATATTACAATATGAGCCTCGTTCTGGAAAAACAGGGTTGAATGCATGTGTGTAAAGTTTCGTCCCAGACTCAGGGATAAACTTTACTCTTTCATTGAATCAATTGTTTAAAGGAAGTCTAAAAAATCCAGTCTAGGCAGAAAGTGTCGTCCCTGAATAGCATGTGCGGACTTCACAGGCAAATCTTGGACGACACTTAACACACATGCATTAAGCCCAATTTTCCCAGCAGTTGGATGCCTCTATAGTATTCATTTAGGAGACACTGAAGGAACAGCTCCTGAGAAGTATTTGATACTTAACCCTTTCATAGCTCCGATGTATTATAAAATGAGCCTTGCTCAGGGAAAACAGGGTTTAATGCATGTGTGTAAAGTGTTGTCCCATATAAGCCTGTGCAGTGCGCGCAGGCTACTCAAGGACAACACTTTCCGCTTTTATTGTATATTTTGTTTGAAGGAAGTGTCTTTTGAAAGAAAATCCAGTTTAGGCAGGAAGTGTTGTCCCTGTTTAGCCTTGTGCTGTTTGCTGCTCATCAGTATCTAAGGGTTTGAAAAGAAGCCTCTAAAACTTGAAAGGTCTTAAATTGAATTTGATTTTCTAAGGGACTTTAAAAGAATCGAAGTGTGTATCTGAGAAATTAAGGGTTAACCAGAGACCTACTGGTCAACATGTATACACCAAGGCTCTTATGTATCTTACTGGTCCTTAAATTTGGGACTAATGGTGGACACCATATCCATTACACCATGGTCACTTCCAATACTTGTATATATGTCTTCATACATGTATTAAACCCAGTTATTCCAGAACAAGGCTCCATTAAACTGTCACTTCCAATCAATATTTTTATTTGTCTCTGTGTTTCAGACCAGGAGACCCTAAAGGACCTCACGGGCCCTGGCACGTGGGAGCAATGGTGGAACTGGAGACACAAGACCACAGAGCACCGCAACAGGATAGCCACGAAACACGAACTGGAGAAGCTACTCAAACCTCAGACGGTATGAGAAACTTTCTGTGAAACACATTGACAAAGGTCACCATGGCATAGTGACTGGGAGGTCATGTGTACAATCCCCACTGTGGGAGCATTCTTAAGATCTCCCCAAAGACACCAAGTACTGGTTATACCCAGGAAACTGACCCAAGAGCGTTTCAATAAACCTTGCCATCGTTGCCATCAAGCGAAAATAAATAGGATTACAAAAATATATAAATTGAAAATTAACACACTTTTCAAACCTCACACTTTACATGATATGCATTAAAAAATGAACACACTTTTTAAATGTCAGGCGGTACAAGAACTTTTGATTGAACACATTGAAAACTAACAAACTTTTTAAATGTCAGACAGTTAAGAGAAATGTCAATGTTTTAGCTGGATCATCAACAAAACTCTTGGCTTTTAGATTTGCTAAAACAGGGAAGATGGGGGAGGTGTTCAAGCAGGTGGGCTTTACAATGTCAATAACAATTTGAGTTCAAGTTTTGTATTCCTGTCATATTTTCTAAATGTCTTGGCCAATCTACATGAAAATTTAAACAAATATTCCTTGGAGGGTCATCTACCAAATTAATGCACATTGTTCTGCTTCACTGCACAATCTTTCTGCCATTGCTAAAAATAGTAATATGTTTAAAAGCCTTACTTAACTCTATCGCTGGATTTGTGAACTCTAATTAATTTCACTCAATTGTTTATTTGGTGGTCCTCTGACAAAATTATTCAAAAGGTTCTGTTCAATTGCACAAAATAGCCACTTGAGCTTAACATTGAAATTGGGATTAAGTTTTGTATATTTGACATACTTTCTTAAGTTCTTGGCCAATCACCGTGAACATGAATACAAGTGAATACAAAATACCAGCTTGAGCTAAAAATAGAAAATGAGTCACACACAAAATACAACAAATTCTGTTCTTGTAATCCGATGGCTAGATATTGAAATAATTATACTTTTATGTACTATCCTAGGTGGTCCTCTGACAATCTTTTTGAATTGCTCTACTGAACAAGGTGGTCCCTTTAGCTTAAAACGATATTTGTACGTTTTACAATATCAAACCCCCAGACCTATTTCTCTAACCTGGACATGTACCCTTATTGGCAACATGAAAATCCGCCTTAAATGTGTTTTTCATATGTAAAGCTTGTTGTTTAAAAATGACTTGTTGAAAATTGGAAATAATTTTCAGTCACACATCAGTTTGTAGTACTAGTGTACCTTGTTGAGACATGTTTATCACACAGGTTGCAGTGGCATAGTGGATATGGAGTTCACCTAGCGACCATGAGGTCACAGGTTTGATCCCCACTGTGGGAGCCTTCTTTACATCTCCCCAAAAGACCCCAAGTCTTGGTTTTACCCAGGAACGGACTTGAGAACTTTTCAATAATCCTTAGGCTTTCGATGCAATCAAGCTTAAATAAATAGATTAAACAAAAAAAATGTTTATTTTTTCAGAGTCATCGTCCATTGTTGTCCCAGGACGAGGTGACCACTGTAAGACAGACTCTGCAGTCAGAAGGCCTCGAGGTGGACACTGAGTTTGTGAGTAATGCTCAGCTACTACTTAAAAATATCCCAGGTACTCTGAAGAACACTACAATGTACTTCGGGTACCGAAAATACGTTTTAAGGCACCCAGCTATACTTGGGGTACTTTTATGTATATTTTCTGTACCCTGGGTACTTTGTGGTATACTTGTAATTTAAAGAACCAAGGTTCTTTTCAGAAGTCCCTGCACAGACAATAACCAATCAAGCGTTAGCAATCAATACAGTGCTGAAAAGTTGAAACAAAACACGTAATATAGTTTTCATGAACCGTTCCTTTTTTTGCGAGATAAGTGTACCAGTGAGCAATGTTCTGGCAAAACTGGGCTTAACACATGTTCCTAAAGTGTCATCATAGATAAGCCTGTGCAGTCTGCACATGCTAATAAAGGGAGACACTTTCCGCTTATATGGAATTTGTCATTAAGAGATCTCTTTAAGGAAAATTCAATTGAGGCGGAAAGTGTTGTCCCTGATTAGCCAGTGTCGTCTACACAGGCTAATCTGGGATGACACTTTACCCACATGCATTAAGATCAGATTTCCCAGAACAATGTTCAAATGTTTGATGTACCTTACTTTGTAGATAAAGAAAAAATGGCAAATGTCTGTACAATTTTTGGAACACTGACGTGTGAGCGGATAGACATATGACTAAGATTTATGGTATCCTATTTTGTAGATTAAGGAGACGTGGTACCATGTGTTCCGGGAGCGGTTCATTCTGAAGTCCCTTCAACAGTGTGCCGACTGCAAGAAGGGCTTCTACCACTACCAGAACGCCATCCCTAACTCTGGGGTAAGTAGACACATGGGAATGGGACTGAATGGAGGTGGAAATAGTAAATTTTGCCAAAGTAAATCTCAGCCTGGTTAGAAACTCGGTCACGTGGGGATAACTAGTAATTCACATTTATTTCCCAAATTCCATGAGACCTGGTTAGAACGTTTGTACAATATATATCTCATCCAAGTTCAAAACTGGGCATGTGGGGTTAAAACTAGGAAAAAAAGTTTGTGAACAATCTAGTGGTCACATTTATTACACAATCTTCATGGAACCTGGTCAAAACATTTCTCCCAATAATATGTCTTTTGAGTTTTACACTGGTTTTGGGAAGTCAAAAAGTAGTTCTATAGATAAAATTGAAGTTAGAGGCTTGTGAACCCTATTGAGACCGCATTTATTACCCAATCTTCATGAAACTTGGTCAGAACATTGTTTCGAATCATATTTCTGCTGAATATGAAACATGTAGGGTTAAAAACTAGGGCACTAGATGAAATTAAAAAAACACTTGTAAACATTCTAGAGGCAACTTTTATTGTGGAGACTATAACTGGGCCATGTGGGTTCAAAAACAAGGTAACTATCGGAAGGTCAAATTAAAGAAAAAGCTTGTTAACACACTAGAGACTTCATTTATTGCCCAAAAAAATTAAACTTCATGAAACTTGGTGAAAACTCTTGGCTCTCTGCCCCACAGCTGGACTGTCATGAGGTGGTGCTGTTCTTTCGACTCCAGAGGATGCTGTCAGTGACCAGTAACGCTCTACGACAGCAAGTAGTCAATAACGAGGGTAAAAACCTTAGTTTTAGCTCAAATATTTTAGCCTCGTTCTGGAAAAAAAGGGCTATATGCATGTGTGTAAAGTGTAGTCCCAGTTTAGCCTGTGCAGTCAAATACTGTCATTGTATTTTTGGTTTATAGAAAGTTTTTTAGCGAAAGTCCAGTTAAGGTGTAAAGTGACATGTCTAATTAACCTATGCAGACTGCACAAGCTAATCTGGGACAACACTTTAAGCAAATTTCAATACACAGCGTTTTTCCAGAGCGAGGCTCCTTTGAAGTGTGCACAAAAATGCATTACCTTTCACTATTACTGATTGCAAAACAGATTTAAGTATCTGTCTATATTACTGATTGCAGCGCGCAGGCTGGAGGTAAAATAACAATGTATTTATCACAAAACTAAAGTATGTGTCACTATTACTGATTGCAAAACAGATTTAAGTATCTGTCTATATTACTGATTGCTGCACGCAGGCTTGAAGTATAATAACAATGAATTTATCACAAAACTGAAGTATGTGTCACTATTACTGATTGCAAAACAGATTTAAGTATCTGTCTATATTACTGATTGCAGCGCGCAGGCTTGAAGTATAATAACAATGTATTTATCACAAAACTGAAGTATGTGTCACTATTACTGATTGCAAAACAGATTTAAGTATCTGTCCATATTACTGATTGCAGCTCGCAGGCTTGAAGTATAATAACAATGTATTTCTCACAAAACTGAAGTTTGTGTCACTATTTCTGATTTCAGCACGCAGGCTGGAGAGGATCATCAAGGACGTCCTGGACGACTTTGGTGAGGACACGGACCGCTTGAAGAAATTGCTCACTGGACGACCTGTAGAACTGGCAGAGGAACTCAGTATGGAAATTGATTAGTTAAAATGTTGTGGGGGTCAATGAAAATCTGCCTTCTTTTATTTTATAGAAGATTAGTTTGAACCTACTTCTTTTATCTTATAATAGTTGACTTTAAACCTTCTTCTTTTATGTTATAATAGTTCACTTTAAATCTTCTTCTTTTATCTTATAATAGTTGACTTTAAACGTACTTCTTTTATCTTATAACAATTGACTTTAAACCTTCTTTTATCTTATAATTGTTTAGTTTAGACCTACTTCTTTTATCTTATAATAGTTTAGTTTAAACCTACTTCTTTTATCTTATATTAGTTGACTTTAAACCTACTTCTTTTACCTAATAATAGTTGACTTAAAACCTTCTTCTTAAAATCTTATAATATTTGACTTTAAACCTGCTTCTTTTATCTTATAACAGTTGCCTTTAAACCTCCTTTTATCTTATAATAGGTTAGTTTAAACCTACTTCTTTTATTTTATAATAGTTTAGTTTAAACCTACTTCTTTTATCGTATAATAGATAAGTGTAAACCTACTTCTTTAGATTGAAAGCCTTCGGTTTATTAAGACGCTAGTCTGTTTTCTGGGAAGAACCAGTACTTGGTGTTTTAAGAGGAAATCCGGAGATGGCTCCCAGAGTGGGGATCAATCAGTCAAACAGGGGAAGTCCTGATTCCTAGGTTGTAACCATATCCACTACGCCACTGTGACTTTAAATAGTTTAGATGAAGAGTTTGGCTTGCACTTTGGAAAGCCCATCTTTTTAAACTTTAGTGAACTGAAGACTGTTAAACTGTAGTTAAGTTTTTGAATGAATATTTTAAAAGTGTAGTAAAGTTCTTAAATACATATTTTAAAACTGTAGTAAAGTTCTTAAATAGGTATTGTAAAACTGAAGAAAACTTCTTACGCGGTAAATGCCTTTTGTAAAAATGGTAGTTAAGTTATTAAATGCATATTGTTAATCCGTAGTAAAGTTCTCAAATACATGTTTTACAACTGTAGTTAAGTTTTTGATTAAATAAATAGCATAAAACTGATAAAAAGTTTTAAAATACATAAAACACAATATCATGGGTTTTATTGAGGTAGTTTTCAAACATGGACTACACTTATATTCATACCATGTTATTTGCTGCTTTCAGAAAAAGTTCGCCAAATACAAGAGAAGCTAGAAGAATTTATTGAGGCGTTGAATCGAGAGAAATGAAATTACACATGTGATATAGTTGTACCTGATATAGAACATATGAATGTTGCAGATTGTGTTGATCTGTGTTGCATAGCATGGTGTTACCTCTTAGCAACTGTATCTAATGTAACACTTGTGTGTTCAAGTGACTTGCTAAAACCCATTTCAAATTAAAGAATTTAAGAAACATTACACAACGTTCAGGATTTTCACTGATGTTTGTTAAGTAACAACAGATTATTTCAAGTATGAGCCTCGTTCTGGGAAATCTGGGCTTAATGCATGTATGAAAAGTGTCATCCTAGATTAGTCTGTGCAGAATCTGGGACGACACTGTACGCACATGCATTAAGCGCAGTTTTTCAAGAATGAGGCTAGTATAGATGTATCATGAGCCTGATAGTGATTCCACTTGTTATACATTAGGTTTAAGTCATTATGAACCCAGACTGAAATCTGCTTTCCTATTATATTTTGGTATTTTAGATGTACCAAGATTAACACAATACCTACATTGTTTCTTTATAATACTACAATTAATTATGGTTGAATTATCAATTTAAAAAAAAATGCCATTATATACTTTTTAAGTGTATGTACCTTCAAATTTGGAAATTCGCACAAAATGTGTCCCATAAAGGCTGATAGGTAAGGAATGAAATTGTTATAATTTATTACAATACGTTTATATTGAAATTTAGTACATTATGACAAGTAAGCTTATCAAACAAAAAATGTGTCAGATGCATATATATAGTTTGTTATTGAAATGTTTAGTATCCATTATTTATAAAACTATTAAATAAAAATCAGTATTTGTAACTGTATTTAATTGTATCAACATAATATATGCTGTTACATTTTGAGATTTCTTTTTAAATGAATTCTGTTTTTCTCATTATTGTGCATTCTTTATTTAACATTTAATTAAATTACTGTTTTTTTTTATTAAAATATTCAAAAATCAAAGCTATCCAAATGAAATGAATGTATTTGGATATAAAATATAGTTTAAGTTCCAGATTACACTATGAACTAAAAAAAAATGCATATCTGGAAAATTGTACAAGTATTTAAATATGTTCATCTGCAAAAAGGAAACATTTTGCAATTATTATGTAGGTTTTCAAATATATCCATGGCATTTGGGGTGCAAAATCTGTGTTGTATACTAAACAACCTTTTAATAAATTCAACAAAGCTTACAATAATTGCTTTTGACGCTTTATGATTTTGTTTTCAAAGATAGTACAAACTTTGTAATAAATTCTTCAAAGATTGGGCTTTATAATTTTGTTTTCAAAGATAGAACAACTTTGAAATGAATTCAACAAAACAATAAACCTCTGCTTCTTAAAGGGGGGGGGGGAAATAATTTTTGCAATCTTTGTTGAATTTATTACAAAGTTGTTTTATCTTTGAGCACAAATAAGGTCTTTTGAAAGCTGCATACCGTTTTTAATTGATAAAGTACAGTACTGCATCGGGTAGCCGTTTGGGCAAGTACTCCTCTTGTGGTGTTACATAAAAATAGCTGTTCAAGCCAGATTCATTACCCATAAATTGTTTTATCCCACTTTTACAGCGATTTCGGTTGATTATAGCCCCGTTGATTAAATTTCTGCTATAATACACCGCACGAAATGACGTCATATTTTCGACAAAATGACGTCATAAATCGAGCGAAAATAACAAGTTAAACTTATTTTGTTTAAATAAAAAGGTTTACTGAATGAAAGTGGGATAAATAGAATAAAAGGTTAGTGTTGATTATAGATCAGGTTTATAATGCTCGGCACGAAAACGAAAAAGCACTCGCCAAGGCTTGTGCTTTTTGTTTTCTAAGCCTTGCATGATAAACCAGATCTATAATCAACACTAACCTATTATTCTCTATTTAGATTACTAGCTGACATATTTTGTATCATTTTTATTTTGTTTTCGAAAACAAAGTGCTTTTATATTCTCAAAGGACAACAAATGTGTTGCATTGTGGTTGAAATGTAATGATAATCGCATCTACTATGCTCAAGCCTTTACACATACAGTCACTGTAAACAAGTTCCAAATGAAGACCTGTTGAAAAAGGAAGAAAATTGTTGTATTTATGTTGTTACTCATTATTTACTATTATTTCCAAATAAAGACAAGAACTATCAGAACTGTGTTCCTTTATTACAAGGTTCAGCTCATTGCAACTGTTTGCAATGTGGTTTCCAGAACACACTCGATGTGGTGTAATATACTTGTAGGCACAAGGTGTTTAAATAATTATGAAAGTGCAAAATTTCACTTGGTGACTTCAGACCAGTTTGTTTGTATTGTATAGAACAATGCAAGAAAAATCACATAAAACATTTACCAAGTTCCCTACCGTTTCATGTCCTGGGATGGAATAAATCCAAATATGACATATATACATATACATATACATATATATATTACTTAAGTGGTTTGTTGGTCTATATTGTGCAGTTATTTCTTCGTCTTAGTATTGTGTACATTGATTTAAAAAGAAGATTATGCATTTTGCATTTTGTAATTCGTGTTGTGTATCATGCCGTAACATAATTAATATTCAGCATTATTCAGCATTAAAATATCTGCGTTTACAAGACACATTACGTTTACCAAGCTACATTTTCGTGTTGGTATTAAATATCTTTCTTACTCACCATACTTGTTATTTTCTATCAGAAAACCCGTACCAGTATTCATATATGGGGGTTGTCGTATTTTAGCTGTACTTGTGAAAGGTCCGAAAGTACGTAAATCGCAACAAACATGTAACGTTCAGCTACTCAGGGAAAAAACACAAATAATGTTGTCAGAACTTTAGGTTGTACACTTTTTAATAAGAATGTATTCGAGGAATAATTAAAGTATGTAATAATGTCATGTGTCTTTGTATTTCACTATGAAAATAAAATATGAATAGGTAACAGATAAAAAAATCTCTCACATTGAGCAAATAACACACATTGTTCTATTGTAAGATATCACTTAAGTTGTCAAACAAAAACATACTTATTTTGAAACAGTGTCATATTTTACAAAACACTGCTTTAGATGTGGTTTCGTTGTTGTTGTTTGTTTGTTGTTGGGGTTTTCTTTTTTTTTGGGGGGGGGGGGGATAGGGTAAACTATCAATCATGTTTACTAAAACTGATACACTGCATTATACACAATTGTGAGACATGTTACACATAAGAGTTTCTTAGTCTTTACTCTATTATGTAGTTTGTATAACCTGTAATGTCCTTTCTATGGGTTAATACTCAACATATTGCTTTTTATTCAATGTAACTAGATAAAATGTAATTGAGTTGAGCAACCAAAACAGTATGTGCGTTTGTGTGTATTTCGAAGTTTATGAGGTCCTTCCGCGTGTCGTATGGAGCTGAAATATGTGTGGACCCGGAGAAGGTTCTGTCACTTTTACGAAATTAACGTACTAGATTTCTTTTTAAAAAATCAAATGGGAAACAATTGATGTATTTAAAAAGCCAAACTGAGCTAGAGTTGAATGTGAAACTAATGTGTATTTAATGTTGGGAAATATTAAGCAGAAACACTTATTAACTTAAAGTTAATAAAACTAAGTAAAATGTCATCGAATATTTTTCCATATGAACATGCATATGTAGCAGTATCAATACCTTCTGGTGACGGTAAATTCAGAATTTCCAATTATCGATCAACGTTATACCATGGGCATCTTTGCCAGATGCATTTCCCCGCATTTACGAATTACTTAATATTGTAAACATTACCTTATTCTGTAATTATAAACGGCTATTTTCAGTGCTTCCTCTTACTTCATAGTCAAACATGTGTAACATTTCGATAAGCTCTTGAGACGAATGCAATTTGCCCTTATGGCGAAAATGAGTTTACCAACTGGCCATGCATACTGATGGGGATTCAACACATATGTGTCGTGTTCTGAGAAAACTGGGCATAATGCTTGAGCGTAAATTGTCATCCCAGATAAGCCTGTGCAATCCATACAGGCTAATCAGTGACGAAAATTTCCGCTTTTATGAAATTTTTCGTTTAAATGATGTCTCTTCTTAGCGAAAATCCAGTTAAGGCGGAAAGTGTCGTCCCGGATTAGCCTGTGCGGACTGCACAGGCTAATCTGGGACGACACTTAACGCACATGCATTTTGCCCAGTTTTCTCAGAACACGACACATATATTCATTCCAAATAACATGACTCAATATAAAACATATCACTAAGCTCACGTTTAACAAGAAGCATACAATGTTGTATCATTGTATTTATTGATGTGAATCGTATTACCTAACATGAAGTATATTGTGTGACGTTGACCTTAACCCTAGACATGAACCTTGACCTTAACCCTAGACACGAATCTTACATATGCCACACAGCAAGAAAGAAGATGGAGAAGAATTATGTAAGGTTATTACATAATCCACTGATGCATAGTAAAATAATGGCTAAATAATACATATTTCTACAAATGTGTGACCTTTGATGTGTGACCTTGACTTTGGTCAAAAACACATAGGTCTTGCACTGCCTGATAATTGAGAACAATTACATCAGGACATTTTGAGAATCCATTTTGGTATGGTCGAATCCTTACCAAATAAGGCATATTTAATCAAAATGTATGATTTTGACCTTTGTGTGTGACTTTTACCATGACCCTTGCAATCTGGATCTTATATTTGACACTCAGCTAGTTAATGGAGAACAATTGTGGACAGTTTTTACAGAATCCCTTGACGCATAGTAAATGAATGACTAGATAATGAATAATTCGTCAAATTTGTGACCTTTGATCTCATTGTGTGCCTTGACCTTAGCCCCTATGATTATGGGTGTTGAATGTAAAGCACCCCAGATGACTGAGAACAACAATGGCAAGTTTCATGGCTCTGGCTCATGTGTTTATGGAGATAAAGCTCTAAGTTTATGTTAAAAAGTATTTTTTCAAGATACAAATGGTCATAACAGATGGTTATGCCAATTCAATATCCCTCCACCTATGGCGGGGGATAAAATACAAATACAGGGAAGGTATATTATTACTATATATCGTGATAGCAATCTAGTAAACAACCCGTCAGGGAAGTAATTGTTTGTTCTAGCAAAATAATAAACAACAAGAGATGTTTTTCTCAGAAACACAATGCCCCCTACTGCGCCGCTTTTTTTTAACCTTTGACCTTGAAGGATGACCATTACCTTTACCTTTCACCACTCAAAATGTGCAGCTCCATGAGATACACATGCATGTTAAATATCAAGTTGCTATGATCAATATTGCAAAGGTAATGACCATTTTTCGAAACCTTAACGCAAGTGTGACGGAATTTCAGAAGGACAGGCAGACAGACGGACGGACAGACAGACGGACAGTGCGATCACTTTATGCCACCCTACCGGGGCATACAAATACAAATACAGGAAAGGTATATTATAACTATATATCGTTATCGTGATTTATTAAACACCCAAACAGGAAGTTTTTGATACGTCTATTGCAAAGCTTCACACAATAGAGATCTTGACACGCAATCCGAATATTTCAATAGGAACTAGCATACCACTCGAAACAAAACCTGCCTATCTCTCGTACAAAATGACAGCTTTTGCACAATGTTATAATATACAAATAAAAACTTAACCTTAAACAGGATGCGCATTTTGTATCACAAGTGAAGTAACAAAATTCCCTGTTTATAGTATCACATTTGTTTCCTGTGACATTCAACATTTTCTAATCCGTGTTTTTTATTGACACGTGACATACCACGTTACCACAGCGACGTATCATGACTCACCAAACACGACGATGTCATTTTGACCCAGAGCGTCAACAAGGTCAAGGCAAGACGAGAAAGAGTATATAAAGACCGAACAACAATTATGAAGCAAAGGACTCAAGCTCGCAATGCTCCGACTTGTGATCTTCGCTAGTGTAGCCTGTGTGGCAGTGAATGCCTGGTGGGATGTGGCCGTGAATGACTGGGCCACGGGGATTGTGTCTCAGGAATGCATGCAGTGTATTTGCCTGGTGAGTACCGCTGTATCGAGTATTTTTTTCATCTATTTTACCATGTTTGACATTCACATTAATATCAGTTAAAGTGCATACATAAAACATTGGTAAGAGAGCATATAAAATTAATGTCATAGATGGTTCAAGGAAAAATATAAGTCATGAAAACAACAAAATGTTTAATACAATGTCATACCAAACAAAATATTGATTCTGTACTTGTTTAAAGTTCGTGGTTGACGTTTTAAACATAAATAAGTTCCAATTGTTGAGAGCATGGGTAGCTACATAAAATGTAATATGTACGTAAAAAGAATATCCTAGGTTCTGTTGGTTGAAAAATATTGTATGAAGTGGATCCATTTTTGATTATTGGTTTCATTTGGACTTAATAAGCTATATAGAGTTTGGTAAACGATTTTCAAGCACATTTGGAAGAAAAAAGTTTTCAATACATGCTGTCCATTTATTACAGATGCATGACTACGTAGAGTAATATCACTTAATAATCATTTGTACGCTTATGTCTTAATACAAAAACTGTTATTAATGTGAATTCGCTCAAAAGGAAACTACCTCATTCAACGCATTAAACTTGACAGTCAATACATTAAAGTTACACGTCATTGTCGTTGCTAAAAAGAAAATATCCCGGTATCCCAGTGTATATATTATTGTAATGCGGTTGACCCTATTGTGTAATTTGTTTGGGATTCGATGTCCTGTTTTACGTTTTGATTGGTGGCCTTAATCAATTCGGAAATTCATAAGAAATGCTTGCGTTTTGTAAGCTTTGTGAAGGCTGGCGTGTGTTAACAGCTGCATTTGGCGGAAGGTCCATTCCCTTCGGCAGCGGACCTTTATAGCATAGTTCTCTTAACTCACGCCCGTCTGACACAGGGGACACACATATTTCAATTTAAAACTTCCCGTCGGTCTCGGGGTAACATGTGTCGAAGACTTTTGCTAGTAATTATTAATATTGTGTCAGCCTTCACAATAATATGCCAAACAAAGTATTATGTAAAATCGATTCATTAAAGATTCTTTGATTTTTGTCGTTGAATACAACGTTTTAGCGAATACCTGTGGGATTTCATGGATAATCCTAGATTTCTGCATATTAGTACTTGTTCTTCCTTCTTATTAACTGACTTCAATTTTGATGTGAAATAATTGTTTTTTGACATAGTCTTTGTACTAAAGGTAATACAGCGTTTCTGCTTCTTATAGTTTTTCAAACCAACCTTGTGAAATAATTGATGTTTCCATGTTAAGTGTGTCAAATAACCTGAATACAAATATAAGAAAATCTAACAAGATTTAGCTAATCAAAATCTCTGAGAAGAGCTGTGAATTAATTGCAACCAAAGAGTGGTACTGTCTTGTTTTACTATTTTAGTTGTTGTTGTTAGTTGTTTGTTTTTTTTCAATTCTGAGATTTTGTTTAGTTTGAGTATATTCTACGTACTTTAGGCATTGTACCCATGGGTATTGATTGATAAACAGTCTTCAAATAAATAATTACAATGCCATGTCAATAGCTAACAGGTCTTTAAAGTGTTGTATACATGTTACAATAATGTATATTTTATAATTAAAAGGGCTAAACGTTACATAATACACATTTCTAAAAATGTATAAACATGATAAACGGAATTCAATTGAAACGTTACACAAAAATATCAATAAATGCCACAATGCATTCATGA
>VMBQ01007714.1:0-35925 GCA_007657795.1 Dreissena rostriformis | reverse complement strand
CCACCAGATATAGTCTAATAGGCATAGATAAAATAAAATCTTTAGCCTAGTTAGCAAGTAATTTATTATTTTTCAAACGGTACCGCTTTTAAAACCGAAAGTAGGATTTCTAGACGTATACGTCCATTTCGACAAACGCGATTATTTTTAAGTTTTAAAGCGCAAAAAAGACGGATTTCTACCTTGTAACCACCAGATATATTCTGATTGGCATAGATAAAATATGTTTCTTATTTATACTTAAATTTACTATGCAAAATAAGGTGTGTGGCCTAAGTGACTTTACAAACGCATACATATCCTTTACTTTTCTAAGCAATTAACCTTGTATACCAGACTTAAACATTTTCACCCATAATGCATTGCGGTATATACTATCAAGAAATTTTAACATATCGACGTATATAACATACAAACGTTCATTATCATTTAAATAATTTTGTGTAATCGACATCAATATATCAATACAATCAACTGTTGAATAACTTTTCCTAATTGCTAATAAAGCAAAAGGTTTCAATGCGTTTATTTAAAAGCGTAAAAGCGTGGTAAATAATTTTGAAAAGCAGGTAACTAAGGGTAATCCCTCTATAGTTTTCTACATCATTAACCGCACTATGTTTATGCACATGTATTATAACCCATTCTTTCCATTTATCGGGAAAAAACGCGATACAAAAATATCGTTAAAGACATCGCATAAATGACTGGTTTCAAGAAAAATTTGTTCAAAATACAATCGCTACCCGATTATTTATTTCGTTTTAAATGTTTAATTGCATACTTAACTTCTTCAATAGATATAGGCACGTCAAGTTCATGACATGCAGAAAATTTCTAATTTTAAAATCATTATTTTAATAGAAAACGTCTTCTTCAGTATTATAAAAATCAGACGTATTACTACTAAGGTTTTCTAAAAACTTTGTAATTTATTCTTAAGATATTTTATTTTCAATGACGCTATTTTTTTATTTGAAAACATCTCCAAAACTTCATTGGTTTGTGTTTTCTTAAATGTTCAATCTCAAAAAAAAATACCTATAACCACAGGCTTTCTTCGTGCGAATTAAGTCCTTATAATTTCTTTTACTTGTACATAAACGTTAGAAAAGCTGTATTCGTTTGGCAACAAATAATCAATAACAGACGTACAGTTATTTGAATAAAAGGTTTGCGTACAACTATTGTTAATTATACTATTCACAATACGTACACATGCATATTTACATAAATCAAGTAATTTAACTCCATGACTATTTATTGAGCTTGCAACCTAGGCCATCGCAAAGGTGTTATCTGGACAGTAATCGGCCCTCTCAAAGGTGTTATCTGGACAGTAATCGGCGTCATCGTATACATTATTTATTTTATCGTGTACAATGTAATCGAATTTATTGGCAACTGTTCTACCATTGAGATCACCAGCAACCAAAATTTACCAAATTCAGAAGAATAAGTTATATCGTTTTCTATAATTTCAAACAGTCTACATTAAAAGTGTTATAAACTGGAGACTCGTGTCTCATGTTTAAGTAAAGTTTTAACAAGATAATCGTATCATGATAGTGAGTTTCTACAATTTCAATACCATTAACTCATTCTTCTTTTATATATAATACAATGCCAACACTATTTCTACGAGCTTTTTGTGCTGAATTTTTCTGAAGAAGTTTAAAGACAAATATTCATTTAAATTGGCATAATTAGAATTATAAGACCAAGATTCGTACAAAAACATATATCAAAAAAACTTAAAATATTCACAAAATTAGAAGATGACTTCTCAATGTCAGTTAGTCCGTTAATGTTCCACGACATAATGGATATTTCACCACCGCCATGCTCCTGCACGCGCACCGGGGTGCCGTCAATATAAAGCGTATCGTAGGTCAGGTGCAGACGCTTACCCAGCCGCATCGCCTCCTTCATTTTCGGCACGAATTGACGCCTTTTCATCATGACTTCCGGAGAAAATAGTTCGAAAACCCGGTTCACCGTGCCATCAAGCTCTTTCAACCTTTTTCTCACCATTTCTCTGTCCTTAAAAAATAAATCTTCTGTCCTTAAAAAAGAAATCTTCGCTACACTGTTTCTTATCTTGCAATGTGTCGGCGATTCTGGAGACCGGTAGACACGTGCGAACCTTATAGAGGTAGCAACTCCCTGTGTAAGCTTGAACGCGCTCACCAAATGTTGACGTAGCTTCGCCTCCGTCGACTCCGGCGTCTCAATACCGTTTCCGGTGGTCTCTGGTACTCACGTGAAACTTAGATTATTTCGAATAGACTGCGATGAAGGTAGCTTACATCATCACAAAGACAGACACTTGCCTATAATACAATACATGAGAAAACACATAACACAACACAACACATTATAATGATTCTAGCTGTGGTCGCAAAAGTTCATTGCACAGCGTTTGGGGTTTTAACCTTATTTTAAGGCATGTACTTACACACATGACAACGTATAGATACACATTTATGTGAACAAAAAAAGGTAAAACATAACAAATACAGTGATTGAAAAGCAAAGCAAATCAACCCATTTTGCAGACGATGAAGAATTTCGCAGCCTTAAATACGAATCTATACAGACAGTATATACCCTGGATGCATTTGTTTGGAGATCCGACGGATGACAGTTATCTATTATGTTTCTAAAGTACGATATGTTAAGCATGTTCGGATCTTTTGACTTCATATCAAAACAACCGCTAAACGTAAGTTTGCTTACTTCGGCGTTTGTTATTCCGGCGTTTTTCATGTCTGCAAAGGACAGCTGTACACTCGGACATTCGTGCACAGGAAATGCCAACCCGGCCACAAAATATGATTGATGATTACAACTCGTAAGAATCGGCTTGATTTGATTTGATTTGATAAGAGGTTCGAACTCCGCTACGTTTGCAAATACAGGCACGGTTATCAGACTTCCGTTGACAGTCACATTAAGATACGTCAGCGTCGTTGACATTTCCCTTGAAATGTTGTGTAAAGATTCTATTGGACACGTGGAACTTACCGCAAAACGCATCATTGGCGATGGTTGAGGGGTGCGACACAATGCGCAGGAAATGGCGTATGTCGTTAGCACGTACTCTTCAAGAACTGTCGCGAAATTATTTAAGTAACCGAAGTTGCCGAACTTGCCCAATCGGACAGACGTTATTTCTATAGGAACTGTGAACAAAATTGCCATACCAGTCATTTCAACAAAGTTCACACATTGACCGTCTATCGCAATTGATCCTCTTGGACAAATCAGCGTTCGGCATTTTTTCTGAAAATACAAGACAGTAATCATTTTATGCTATGCGATAAATGCGTAGACATAAAAAGTAAAATTCACTCTGGTATGGGTCGAATCAAAATGATAAAGTTTGATCATTTTATTCTCGATAATTGAAAATAATATTATTTCTTTGTGTGAACGCGTTGGGTGTTTTCTGTGCTTAAAAATATGTGCGTGCTATTTTTGTTAGTTTACGATCAACGGACTTTAAAACAACAATATACACACATTACTACTAGTCAGTGACCGATAAACTTAAGCTGCAAAGGATGCAAAAAATATTGACACTATTACAAAGCTTCAATAGAACCGACAATTTCGATTGCATAGTGACGTCATATTCATAATGTTAAAAACCTCAAGCCTTCAGACGCTCAGGCTAAACGTGAAACGTTTGGCTGTTGAGTTTATATATTTTTGAGATCGCAATATATCGCGACATGTTTATTGCATTAGATCGAATGCGATCACCATGATTCGGAAGTACGAATATAATCAATAAGATGTGTTGCGCTTTGTTGCACTCCACTACAATCTGATACATTTTATAATGACGTGTTACTCGTACACGTTTTAAACCGTTCAAAAACTATCATACATTACATCGATTTATACGATTCAAATCAAGATAAAATAAAACCTGATAAGAGCATATAGGATCACAACGATATGTTCACAATTAAGACCCCGATTTCAATCGTGGCGCCTATCATGAAATTGGATACGTAGCATACTGCTAAATAAAGTGACCATTATAACAAAAATGGCGATGCACAAATTCAGAGGATAAAATGAATGCAAAGTTGTCCACATAAAATTGGTTAAGTGTTCATAGAGACTATACCAACCGTAATGTGGTCATACACTTCTGTCACGTTACAATGGACACCATCAGTATGAACGTATGTGTTGATCGATCTTTGGTAGTCAATAAGTGTGAATAATAATAGGTCTTTAAATTTCCCCATACTCTTGCTTTCAAAGTATTGGACGTTACATAAGTGGTCTATGTCGCTATTTCCATAAACGGGATTACTACAAAGGAAACAATCCACGTTTGCATACGCAATCAGTCTCTTAAGAAACTGTCTATATATTATGAAGTTATTAGTGGTATCATTACACGCATCACTTCGGAGAGAATCTGATTCAATAGATTTTGAACATGTCCGATTTGGGTTAAGCACGCATCGATTTACTTTCTCTTCTGGTGGGACAGCCACTGGCGAGCAATGGTTTACGACGTAGTTATCCCGGTCCACCTGGGAGAAGAACGTTTGTAAAAACAGACCATCACACGACATAAAACGTATTTCCCACTTTGTGAACGCGGTTACTCCATGACACAGCGCACAGTGCTCGTTACGGTACACCCGCCCTTTGGCATCAGAAACTACATTGTCAAGGGATCGCGAAGTCTTTTCGCACAGCTCCGTGCTTTGATTGAAGATATTTATAGGAGGACATGAGGAGATGACTCTGTAGCCATATTGTTGTTGCCAAGGGTCGTCGATGGTGAAAGTTATGTCGTAGACCTTGTACCAGGGTACACAGGGGATAACAGAAGATTGATCTGTGACGACAAAGGTGACTGCATCGAGGCAACAATTTTGAAACGATTTACAGTCAGCTTCACAGGAACACTCCTCACAACACGGGCTGAGATCCGGGTTTATATTCACCTAAAAAAAGACATATATACAGACATTTAAAAAATAAAAAAGTTTTTCAGTGTACAAAAACTAAACACTCTATTCTATTTATTGTGTTTTCAATGGTAAAAAAACAAACTTTGGTAATGTCTTAATTAAAGTTAATTTAACAACGGACAGACAAATGAGCGTTTTTTTTTAATCTTTTTAATATTGTGTAAAACATCATTAGTGTAATCGACATAATATATATATATTATTTTAGAAGCGAATATCATTGAAAAAGAACGTAGTATGTGTTATATCCGTCAATGAAAAGTCTTGAACGAAAGATTCATCGCTCAGAGTGCTGACCATAATCGAGAAGATTTGTGTTTCAAATTACCTACGACTTAAAAGGGATATAGCATACTTCAAACAATGAAAATATATTGGATATTTTTTTAACGTGTCATGTGTTTCGCGAATGTACAAGCGTTGCTGCCTTTGGTGTTCATAATAAAACACGAACATCTTTCAGTAAAATATTTGCTTTAATGATATGTTGTGCATGTTATGCATGTTGATGTACTAGTTTTGGTTTTTGTTGACAATAATGCCGGGCATAACGTGCGCATGTTTATATTTGTTAATGAATAATAAATGTTATTTTTTTATTTTATTTAAACGATAAATATCGTTTTCAAAATGGTTATTAGACTGTAAAAAGCATTTTTAAGATGTTTTGCATTTATATTTTACAACCATTATATATAAATTATTTACTAAAGAAAATAATAATGTTTGCTTCCATTTCAACTGGTTACTTGTAAAAGTTTTATCTGAACAAACGTAAACAAACAAATGGGTATAAACGTTGAATAGAGAACCTATCATCATATTCATCAAATGTCATTTCAAATACGTCAATGGGAAACTACGCTTTAACTAAAATGAAACCGTTTCATGATATGTAAACTCTATTTGACACGTTGTAATAAGAATACTACAAATGAAACAGGTCATAATATAAACAGAATGAAACTTCAGCTGCACAAGCAGGGGAGAAATCTTATTAAAGCACGCTGTCCTTAATGTATGGCAAGCAAAAACAAAAAAAAAACGACAAAGCTGGTTACATTGTTTGCAAAAGTTAATACGTAACATAGACACATATAGAAGCTCACCTTTGATGCATTTTCATTGCAGAGATTGTTGTATGGACACACTTCTTTAAAGGTTTGTATGTTTTGTTCTGAATGTATCCCGCATTCACACGACATGACGTGCTGTAGTATCAAAACCACAAATGACCCTTTCATTCTTCCAGTTGTTGACATCATTTTATGCTATGAAAAGCATATGGTGGGTACCAAGGTAAAAATTAAAGACAAATCCAATAAATAAACATTGTTTTATATCAACCGTATCAGGTCTATTCACTGTTATTCGCCTTTCCGCTACGTAATAATTAATAATGTTGATTATAACCATGTTTAAAGACGCAAGCAAACAAGTATAAAAACACGTCTATTAATTCGAAAGGTATGTTCAAGAAATACGTAAAGCACTTTTCAATAGTGAGAAGAAATCAGCACTGTCCGATGCTTCTCAAGCCGCACAAATATAAAATAGCATTGAAACGATCGCAAACAGGAGCACGTTCGAACGAGGATGCAGTTTCCAGTTAAGATACGGGTTTTTCATTTGTCCAATACTGGGAAGCCATTCGCTACACCATCAACACATCGACCAATCATTGAACACAACGACTTCTGTATCAACGCCTTTCCTCAACTTCCAACCAATAGCATTCTAATATAAGACACATATAATTGACCAGCAACGAACTTTAATAGATCGATCCGAAAAATTCTGAAAATTCCGGTCGCTGTTTCTACAAATAAAAAGATGTTTGTTGTACATTTCTGCTTTGGATCACTTTATTCGAACGTCAACTTATGTAAACATCACAGTCAGAAATCAATGTCCATTTCTTTGGCAGCAGCTGCGTGTTGTTATATAATATGAATTATAACCTAGCCTATGAATTTTATTATGAAATAAATTGTTATATAACTGCAGTGTACTGAAAAAAAACAGGTACATTTACAGGTTATTGTGGTAAAATTAATAAAAGTCAGCGCCACAATAAAAGTTATGAAATGACTTAATCAAACACGTGTCATGAACCTGAAGCACTGGCTTTACAATCAAGAGATCGAATTTCCGGTTCCGTTTTTTCAAATCTAAAATGTTTACCTGAGATGTTTTCAGTGTAGTATGTGCTCAACGACAGACACTGAAAGAACGTTAATGCTTGTTTACATGTTGTTTTTTTTTTCAGTTTCATTCTTTAGCAGCACTACGGTGTGGGTAGCGCACGACACAAGTTAAACGTGTATTAGTAAAAACAAAGAGCCATCACAAAGGGTTATGTTGAAACAATCCCAAAAAGAGGGAAATACGTAAGTTCGTGTGAACCACATAAAAATGTTATTTTTCTATATTAGTCTTTTTTAAACTAAATGGACCCTTGGATGTTGCAAATGTTGACCCATGTTGCATTATTTGAACAAAAGGTAAATTGGGGCAAAATATTCGTCGTACACCATATCGGCATATTATATTTGAGGGATATGTCGTTAACCATGGAAACAACAACCTTGGTCTGGATTCAATTGTCACCGATGAGAGATACTGCACCACCCTCCCGTATGCGGTACCCCACACACCGGCGTTTATTGAGCCCTGGTCTGGTTTAGAAAGGGGCATACGAAACTTGTTTGCAACGGTCATGAACTGAGGGCAAGGCTGTTAAAATTACCACTTTCAATATGTTTTCCCATTGTTTTTTTGTCATTTTTTACATCAAAATGACTCTAACTTTAGAATTATTCCATTCATTGATTAGAAAAATAGGTCATTTTATGTTGATTAACCCTTAGTAGCAATGTTGAACCACTTTTTGATCTGGTTAGTCCCTAAGTACTCATTTTTCTGTTTATTTCAAACATAAATTCCACCCGTTTAATTACTTCTCATCAAATCTTTAGTATAATTAATAGTAATTCCATGTGAAAACAACATCTTTAATACAGATCACAAAGTCTAAAGACTCCCGAAAATCCCAGTCCAGCATATGCTGAATACTGGGTCTAATTATGATGATGCCTTACACATTATGTGTTTCCAACATCATTACATATAAAAATCTCTCTCTTTCTATCTATTTTTTTTACACGAAGAACAGCAAAGTACTTAAAATAAGCAATATAACAATAACATACTAATAATACTTATCATAATAATAATAATAATAAACATATTAATAATAATGATAATTATAATAATAACGTGCGCTATGATATCTATATATTCGAAAGATAAAAACCTTACACAACGATCATCGCGGACCGGTGAAACTCCGACGTCCGCGGCGATTCCTAACAAAATCGCTTTCGCGGTGACACCGCGGAAAATTAATACTGACTAAGTGCTGTACTGTTTACTTGAAATAAGTGTTAGACTTAAACTCAGACTAGACATTATGATATAATAAGTAAACATGTAACGGGGTGTGATCACTTAATTGGTTAAAATCATAAAAGGTAAAATTAGATAAACTAGAAAAGCTGTTTTCGTTTGCCAACAAATAATCAATAACAGACGTACCGTTATTTAAATAAAAGGTTTGTTTACAGCTTTTATCAACTCTACCATTAACAATAAGTTAACATGAAGATTTACAAAAATTGAGTAATTTTACTCCATGACTATTTATTGAGTTATCAACCGAGGCTCTCGCAAATGTGTTTTCTTGACAGAAATCGGCGTCATCAAATACAGTATTAATTTTATCGTGTAATGTAATCGAATTTAATACCAACTTCTACCATTGAGATCACCAGCAACAACAATTTTACCAATTTCAGAAAAATAAGTTATATCGTTTTCTAAATTTTCAAACAGATCTACATTAAAAGTGTTATAAACTGGGGACTCGTGTCCCATATATAAGTTGCGCATACATACATATCTGTTTAGATATTATAAATACATAAGTTTTAACAAGATAATTGTATCAAAATAAGTTTTTTTACAATTTCAATACCATTAAATAATTCTTCTTGTATATATAATACAATGCCACAACTGTTTCTACGAGCTTTTTGTTTTGAAATATTCTTAGAAGTTAAAAGACAAATATCCATTTGAATTGACATAATTACAACTATTAGCCCAAGATTCGTAAAAAAAACAACAACAACATATATCATGAGAACTTAAAATGTTTACAAAATTAGGGGATGACTTTTTAATGTCAGTTAGTCCGTTAATGTTCTAAGACAGGATAAATATTTTACCACCGTCGTGCTCCTAATCGCGCACCGAGGTGCCGTCAATAAAAAGCGTGTCGGTCGTAGGCAAGGTTTCCCAGCCGCCTCGTCTCCTTCATTTTCGGCACGAATTGACGCCTTTCCATCATGACTTCCGGAGGAAATAGTTCGAAAACCCGGTACGCCCTGCCATCAAACTCTTTCCACCTTTTCTCACCATAGTCAATAAGAGTGTATAAAAGTATGTTTTTAAATAAACCCAAACTCTTGCTTCCAAAGTATTGGACGTTACATAAGTGGTCTATGTCGCTTTTTCCATAAACGGGATAACTACAAAGTAAACAATCCGCGTTTGCATACGCAATCAGTATTTTAGTAAACTGTTCATATATTACAAANATCACCACAATATCCCCACCTTTTTTTCAAAAAGTGTGGGGATAATAAATTGTGATAAATCAAGTTACAGTTATGTTATCACACTGATCAAATGTGCACTACTTAAGAATATTGAAATAATGACCATTATTTGACTCTTCAAGTGTTCGAAGAAATCTTAGTTTGGCAGTTGTCCAGTTTGACACAATTATCAAAATAATTTCATAAAAATATGTCTTTGATTAAAAGATAAGCTTACGAAAATTGTAGGACGTATTCCACATCGGTATACGAGTTGTGTCCCTTACATTACAATACATGACACTCACTGTTTTAACTTGCGACCGACGGACAAATGTAAGTGCTGTGTAGCCTACGTGCTAGAAGTAGCGTCTAGTAACTAGGAAAGCATGAATTTTTTTACGTTGTGGTGAAAGCTTGTAAGTTTCTGGAGCAAACATTGAAAAGTGCGAAGAACTCATTTTCAGTTAACAAAACAATAGTTTTGAAAATCTCATTTTATTTTTTTCGAGTAAAATTTCAGACGATTATTAAAGATATTTGAGTCTTGCAATATGTTTCCGCGACGTAGGCAAAAAAAAAAAATCAGTGTCCTCCTGAAAATGATAAAATGATTTCAGATGATCAGGATGTTTCGGAAATTTTTAATGACTTTTTTTACAACTGTTGCAAATGATATTGGTAAAGATTATGTTTTTGACCCAAACAACCACCCAAGCTTAAATAAAATCAAAGAAAGAAAATTAACCCCAGAAAATTTTAACTTCGAACATACAAACCAAACTAAAATAAGTAAAATCATAGACAAATTTAATATCAAAAAAGCTACAGGAGTAGACAAAATTCCTGTTAAACTTCTAAAACTTGGTAAACCAGCATTAGTTGAGCCCATTACAAATTTAGTAAATTTTTCAATTACTACTTCATGTTTTCCAGATAACCTAAAACTGGCTCAAGTCACTCCTCTATACAAGAAAAATGATGCTTTACTAAAAGCTAATTATAGACCTGTAAGCATTTTACCTATTCCATCTAAGATTTTTGAAAAAGTCCTATCTGAACAACTAACTGATTATTTCGAAACTATTTTTGACAATTATTTATGTGCTTTTAGAAAAGGCTATGGGTGCCAAACCACTTTACTAAGATTGTTGGAGGACTGGAGGAGGGCTCTGGATAATAATGAATATATTGCCGCTATTTTAATGGATTTATCGAAAGCGTTTGACTGCCTTCCGCATGATATACTTCTATCAAAATTAAATGAATATGGATTATCAGAGCCTGCCACCAGCCTCCTACAATCTTACCTAACAAACAGAAAACAACAAATTAAGGTTGGAAATATTGTAAGTTCTTGGGCTGGCATAGGCAAAGGTGTACCACAAGGTTCCATTCTAGGGCCCCTTCTTTTCAATGTATTTATAAACGACATTTTCTACTTTATTCAGAAAAGCTCACTATATAATTATGCTGATGACAATACCTTATCTTTTCATTCACCAGATTTTAATGAAGTTATTACAGTTCTACAAAATGAAAGTAACATCCTTATCGACTGGTTTAGGATTAATAAAATGCAAGCCAATCCAGATAAATTTCAGGCCATAGCAGTAGGCAAAAAATCTTTTAGTAAAAACCCCATATTCAAAATTGGAGACAGCAGCATAACATGTGACGAAACAGTAAAACTTCTTGGTATTGATATTGATTATAAACTAAATTTCGAAGATCATATTGGGAATATTTGTAAAAAAGCGGGTAGGCAATTAAATATCCTTAAAAGAATAGGTAAACATCTAAATAAGCTAAATAAATTGACAGTTTTTCATACTTTTATATTATCCAATTTCAATTTTTGCCCAATGGCCTGGCATTTCTGTTCTGAAAACAATACAAAGAAAATGGAAAGACTGCAAGAAAGGGCACTTAGATTTGTTTACAATGATTTTTCTTCATCTTACCATGATTTGCTTCAAAAAGTTAAAATTCCATCTCTCTATATTAGAAGAATGCGTACTATGGCGATTGAAACCTACAAAATTCTTAACGGGCTTGCGCCTGTAGTACTAACTAACTTAGTTGTTAAAAGAAATTCGTCAATAAATTTTAGATATTCAAATATTTTACAGATTCCTAGAGTAAAGACTTCAACCTATGGTAAGCAGTCTTTCAGGTATGCTGCCCCTGTGCTGTGGAATTCCCTCCCAGAAGAATTTAGAGCCAACATAAATTATAATCAATTCAAAAATCTTATTCAGTCTTGGAATGGAAATGTCTGTAAATGTTCTTCTTGTTCCTGGGACAGGGCCACAGCACAGGTACAGCATACTGCAAAATAAGTAGTTTCTAGTTTCTGTGCCCTTCTTTTTCATGTTTATTGTGCTTATTTTGTGCTTATTTTGTGCTTTTTGCGCTCTTCTTGTGCTTTTTGTATTGCATGTTCAACATTACCCTGTTGATTTCTATTGCCTATAAATATTCTATACTGCTTGTTGTTTGTGCTAAAATGCTTAGGCCTATTTGTGTACCCGTCTATGTGTATACATGTACGCATTAATGTTGTATGTTTAGAGCCAGTTGCATGACTCCAGTGACAGTCAAATAAACATTATTCACTTTTCATTACTATTTTTTATTTGTCACGTAATCTGTTTACTTAAATTCTAATACGACCCAAAGCTTGCCTTGCTTGTCAGTCTTTATGTGAATGATGCCAGTACATGAACATTTTACCATGAACATTTTTCACTATTATTTTGTTTAGCATGAAATCTGCTTTTACCTTAAATCTATAACTACCTTCGGTCCGCTGTGATTGTCAGTTTTTATATGGACTTATATATACTTGCTGTGCTTGTCAGTTTTATATGTGCTTATATGTACTTGCTGTGCTTGTCAGTTTGTATATGCTTATGTGTACCTGTCATTTTATTTTATTTTTTATGTGTTTATATGTACTTACTGTGCTTGTCAGTTTTATATGGGCTTATATGTACTAGCTGTGCTTGTCAGTTTTATATGTGCTTATGTGTACTTGCTGTGCTTGTCAGTTTGTATATGCTTATGTGTACTTATCAGTTTTTTACGTGCTTATGTGTACTTGCTGTGCTTGTCAGTTTTATATTTGCTTATGTGTACTTGCAACCTTTCATTTGTGAGGAAGCTGCTGACCAGTTCAATTCGAATCTGTTTCAATCTGATACCTCGTGTTTACCCTCTTTCTTAGCTCATTTTGTGTTTGGTTTCTTAGTCTTTAAACTCACAATTTTTTTTTACGACAGTTTTTTTATTTTATTTTTTATTTTTTTATTTTTAGATCTACTTATAGATCAAGATCAGCGGCCTCCTGCACAATACTTCTTTAAATAGTATGAAAACTATTAGAATGTAATACTGTGATTTCATTAACTTATAAGCATGCATATCATATCTATTAACTTAATTTTGCTATATTTCCATATTGCAGCTGTTTTATACTTGTTACATTTATACACATGTTTATATAGTCGGTTCAAAAGCCTTAATGGCTTATGTTGTCTATTTATGTCTTGCCGACTCAAAATAAATCTTATCTTATCTTATCTTATCTTATCTTTACTTATCTTATCTTATCTTATCTTATCTTATCTTATCTTATCTTATCTTATCTTATCTTATCTTANATGCCAGTACATGAACATTTTACCATGAACATTTTTCACTATTATTTTGTTTAGCATGAAATCTGCTTTTACCTTAAATCTATAACTACCTTCGGTCCGCTGTGATTGTCAGTTTTTATATGGACTTATATATACTTGCTGTGCTTGTCAGTTTTATATGTGCTTATATGTACTTGCTGTGCTTGTCAGTTTGTATATGCTTATGTGTACCTGTCATTTTATTTTATTTTTTATGTGTTTATATGTACTTACTGTGCTTGTCAGTTTTATATGGGCTTATATGTACTAGCTGTGCTTGTCAGTTTTATATGTGCTTATGTGTACTTGCTGTGCTTGTCAGTTTGTATATGCTTATGTGTACTTGTCAGTTTTTTACGTGCTTATGTGTACTTGCTGTGCTTGTCAGTTTTATATTTGCTTATGTGTACTTGCAACCTTTCATTTGTGAGGAAGCTGCTGACCAGTTCAATTCGAATCTGTTTCAATCTGATACCTCGTGTTTACCCTCTTTCTTAGCTCATTTTGTGTTTGGTTTCTTCTTAGTCTTTAAACTCACAATTTTTTTACGACAGTTTTTTTTTTTTTTATTTTTTATCTTTAGATCTACTTATAGATCAAGATCAGCGGCCTCCTGCACAATACTTCTTTAAATTGTAGGAAAACTATTAGAATGTAATACTGTGATTTCATTAACTTATTAGCATGCATATCATAATTATCTATTAACTTAATTTTGCTACATTTCCATATTGCAGCTGTTTTATACTTGTTACATTTATACACATGTTTATATAGTAGGTTCAAAAGCCTTAATGGCTTATGTTGTCTATTTATGTCTTGCCGACTCAAAATAAATCTTATCTTATCTTATCTTACGATTTCATGTTCTATGTAACTAAATGATGAAACAAAATCCATCGTGTTTGAAGATTTAAACTCCATGAACTCAGTAAATTCCTTTATATATATTTTAATATATATATTTCTTTATGTATATATTTGTATATATTTATTTATCATTTTAGTTTAATGAGACGAGGAACTCGTTATGGATCTACTTGAGATAGAGAAGCTGTTGAACAAAGCCGTAGAGAACAACTGTGAAATACTCAATCTGAGCCACAGAAACATGACCATTCTCCCTAGCAACATACACAGATTGGACAAGATCAGAAAGCTGATGCTGAATGACAATAAACTAGTCATGCCACCGTCAGAAATTACAAGTCTTGTTACACTTGAAGAACTGACATTAGATAACAATAATTTGACTATGCTACCATCTGGTTTAAATAAGCTGTGCAATCTAAGGTTTTTTAGTATTTGTGGCAATCCATTAAATTACCTTACCCCAGATTTGTTTCTTCTGCAAGGTTTAACACACATATGGCTCGCTGAATGTCAGCTGGTGAGTGTACCCTCAGAGATTGGACACCTGGTAAATCTTGAATCTTTCAGTTTGCGCGGTAACCGGATCACATCTGTGCCTTGTGACTTTGGCAACCTGGTGAACTTACACTGGTGCTGCTTTGCAAACAATCAGCTGAACTCACTTC
This sequence comes from Dreissena rostriformis, assembly GCA_007657795.1. NCBI lineage: Eukaryota > Metazoa > Mollusca > Bivalvia > Myida > Dreissenidae > Dreissena > Dreissena rostriformis. Next base: position 21,037 of record VMBQ01007714.1, on the reverse strand, counting down.
CAGATGAATTCTGCAATTTAAGATCTCTTGTCTATCTGGATTTGAGTGAAAATAGTTTTCGATCAGTGCCGGAGTGTGTGACTAAACTTGAAGGATTGCTCACACTTCTTATTCGCTCCAACGAAATAAGTAGCATGAATGATGACACAGTATTAGCACTAGCAAATCTCAACAAGCTTGACCTGCGAGACAACCCTTTAAAAGAAAAACCGACTCATTGGAAGGTATTTGTATCAAATTTGTGTATGTTGAAAAGTTTGTTAATAAATGATTCTGTTTGAAATTTGAACTTTGTCTCAACAAAAGTTTGACAAAATGTGTTACTTATACATTCTGAGATTATGATTTATTAAACATAAGTGCATTTTAACATGCTTGTCTTAAAAAAGATTTTAAAGAAATGTCAGTATATAAATAGTTAAGTTCCTCAATATGTCCTTTTTGAAACGAAAATAAGGCAGCTTCTCCATGTAAACACATGGTCATTTTTGTAAGATATAGAACTTCCTCTGAAAAACATTGAAACAACATAAGTAGCATTTAACAGTAAATGATTAGTATGAGTACGGTAATATTAACTTGTTCCCAATTCTTATCTGTAAACTCATGTTGGCACTCAATGTTTCAGGGTCTAGACTATATTCTGTTGGGGAAGACAGGCCTAAATGGGCTGGACGAGGAGCTGTCAGCTGGTTGCCATGGTGACCAATCTGGGGAGGAAGAGAGTGGTGGGGAGTCAGGGGAGATAAGTGAGGAGTCAGGGGAGACAAGCGATGAGTGTGAGCAGAAGGAGGAGGAAGAGGAGAAATTGACTGAACATCCAACAAGTTTACTTACAAGTTTTTGATGGACATAATCTGTGTGGACAAGAAATAATTTTTAAACACATATCTAACTTGATATATTTATTGGTTTTGTGAATGGCTCAAATTAATCTGATCTTGATTGTTTGTTTGTCGTATATTTGTTTGTCTATTCTTTATGAGGATCCAATATAATTTGAAAGGCAACTTTAACTTTTTCTCACAGAACTCAGTTTAGAGGTATATCTAAACCAAGGTGTTTTAGCTTTGCTTATATTGCTTTACTCCTGTCTAACTGTCTAATGGTCAATCTGATGGACAGATGTGCATTTAGTTGGCATGTAGACCATTTTGTTATCATGATATCATGACAACACTTCTACCTATGATCATGCAAATTGGTTTTATGGTTGCTTGAGATGAAAGAAAGACGCCTTGACGATTTGGAGGTTACAGGTCAATGTCACATGGGTTTGTAACATGAAATTAAACAGGTGCAATAGTGATTTTAAGTACATGTCCCTTAATACCCATACAAAACATCCCTTAAGACTTTCGTATGTGCTAAGGTCACCATGGTGTAGTGGAGATGGTGTCTGCCTAGCGACCGGGAGGTCACGGGTTCGATCCCCACTGTGGGAGTGTTCTTTAGATCTCCTCCATCAACACCAAGTTCTGGTTCTAGTCCCAGGAAACAGACTAAAGAGCGTTTCAAATAAGCCTTAGGCTTTCGATGCAATCAAGCTAAAATAAATAGGTTTAAACTAAACTATATGTGCTAAAACAACATTTTACAATTTGACACTGTATAGCCTAATTATTGGATCTAGTATGGTCCTACACAGGGTGAATGCATTAAAGAATGTAATCCTCGTATGTTGTTTACATAAAAAATCTGTTCCAGCTAGATTCATTTCCTATATATAGCTTTGTCTTGCTTGCTCATGTTCAACTGTGGGGATACTGAAAACATTTACAATGTTTGAAATATGGTTGATGGGGGCAAGTTATACAAACATCTCTTGTTTTGTAATGGTTTGCACTTTTATTGGTCCCCAAATGTTTGATCTATTGGTTGCAGCTGTCCGTCTATCCATCCAAATCTGGATCCTGTGAGAACTAAAAAAGTACTAAAGCAGCAAGCTAGGTTGATGAAAAAAGGTTTTATATAGAGGGCCATGCGTTGAATATGCACTTTTTTGTCACACAAAAATTGGTGTTGGTTTGTTACAGAAATAAGTGAAAACTAAACTCAGCGATAACTCAAAAATACTTAAAGCTGGGTTGATGAAACTCAGTATTGGTATATATGGTCATATGATTAATGAAGAAGTTATTTTGTCACAAACAAATTGTGGTTGCTATGATTTCAGAGATAATTAAAAACTAAAATCTGGATCATGCAACAACTCAAAAGGTAGCTAAGCTAGGCTGATGGAAATGGGTGTCTTGGTAGAGGGCCATATGGGGAATATGCAGGTTATTTCACTTTTTTTCGACACACAACAATTGTGGTGACCATGGAAACATAAATAATTGAAAACTAAAGTCCCGATCCTGCCCTAACTGAAAATACTTAAGCTATGTTGAAAGGTATGGAGATCTTGTAAATACTCCGACAACATTGACAAAGCTCTTGTTATTTTTGTTATTGACAGTGCTTCCTAAACATGAAAGCTTTCGATAACTGCGTAACGAATTGTCATTGTAATCTTGTTCAATTTAGATATATTAATGTTTTACTTAAAATCTTAACTTGCGCACAGATGTGTGGAAATTGTTCATCAGTAAATTTTGTTAAATGATAATCACTGGGGGCTGACGACGTCAAAGCGTAGTCCGTTNATACAAATTTCACACCTTATCTTGCCTAACAAAAGGATCTTTTGTTCGCAAATCTAAAGTCTGAATGGTCATTATTTATAGTAACTGAAACATACACATGTATGATGTTATTAGTGGTATCATTACACGCATCAATTCGGAGAGAATCTGATTCAATAGTTTTCTAACATGTCCGGTTTGGGCTTAGGACGCATCGATTTACTTTCTCTGCTGGTGGGTCAGCCACTGGCGAGCAATGGTTTAGGACGTAGTTATTCAGGTCCTCTTGGGTATAGAAAGTGTGTAAAAACAGACCATCACATGTCATTAAACGTATTTCCTACTTTGTGAACGCGGTTACTCCATGACACAGCGCACAGTGCTCGTTATGGTACACCCGCCCTTTGGCATCAGAAACTACATTGTCGAGGGATCGCAAAGTCTTTCGCATCGCTCAGTGCTTTGATTAAAGATATTTCTAGGAGGGCATGAGGAGATGACTCTGTAGCCATATAGTTCATAAGGGTCATCGATGGTGAAATTTATGCCGTAGACCTTGTACCAGGCTACACAGGGGATAACGGACGGTTGTTCTGTGACGTCAAAGGTGACTCCATCGAGGCAACATTTTTGAAACGATTTACAAATTTTACAGTCAGCTTCAAAGAAACACTCCTCACAACACGGGCTTAGATCCGGGTTTGTATTCACCTACAACAATACATAAATATACATGCATTTAAAAAATAAAAACATGTTAAGTGTGCAAAAACTAAAAACTGTATTCTAGTTATTGTGTATTCAATGGTACAACACAATTTAGTAATGTCTTAAAGAATGATAAATTAACAACGACAGAAAATAAGCGTTTTTTTATCTTTTCAATATTGTGTAAAATCATCACCAGTGTAATCGACTGAATATTTAAGTATATATATTATTTTAGAAGCAAATACAATTTAAAAAGTACGTTTTAGGAAAGCTTTTAGTAAGTATGTGTAATATCCGTCAATAAAAAGTCTTGATCGAAAAAGGTATCGCTCAAATTGCTGGCCATTATCGAGAAGATATGTGTTTCAAATTACCTACGACTTAGAAGTGATATAGCATTCTTCGAAAAATGAGAATATCTTGGATAATTTTCTCACTTGTCATGTGTTTCGCGACTGTTCAAGCATTGCTGCCTTTGGTGTTCATAATGGAACACGAACATCTTTCAATGACATTTACGTTGAGGATTTGTTATGCATGTTATTTATGTTGGTTTACTAGTGTTGGTTTTTGTTGACAATAATGTCGGGCAGAACATTTACGCATGTTTATATTTGTAAATGAATAATTAACAATTTTTGTTGATTGTGTTTAAACGATATTTATCGATTTCAAAATTGTTTGTAGACTGTAAAAAAAAGTTGTTTTTCATTTATAATTTACAAAAATTATATATATGGTATGAACTAAAAAAAAAATATTTTTGCTTCCATTTTAACTGGTTACTTGTAAAAATTATATCTGAACCAACGAAAACAAACAAATATGTATAAACTTTAAATAGAGGACCTATCATTATATCCCTCAAATGTTATTTCAAATACGTCAATTAGAAACTACGCTATAACTAGTATGAAACCTTTTTATGATATTTAAAAGTATATTTTATATCAACCTTATCAAGTCTATGCACTGTAATTTACTGTTCTACTGCGTTATAATTAATAATTTTAATTAGAATTCTGTTTCAGGACACAGCAAGCAAACAAGAAAGAAAACGCGTCTATTAATTCAACTTTTTTTTACTAGAGAAACGTCATGCACGCCTAAATAGTGAGAAGCAATCAGCACTGTCCAATAATTCGAACGTCACACACATATATAAAGCCTTGAAACGAAAGCGAACGTTTTAAACAGGAGAACGTTAGATCTAGGAAGCAGTTTCCAATTAAGAGATCGAGTATATATGTGTTCCATACTTTTTGTTTTTGTTCAATACTGGGAAGTCATTCGCTATACCATCAACACAGTGACCAATCATTGGACACAAAGACATCTGTTTCAACGCCTTTCCCCAACTTCCAACCAATAGCATCCAAATATAAGACACAGATAATTGACAAACTAAAATACATTTATAGATCGGTCCGATTGCAAAAATCATTGTCATTGCAGAACAAATCTGAAAATTCTCTTCGATGTCTCTTCAAATTAAAAGATGTTTGTTGTACATTTCCGCTTTGGATCAATTTATTCGAACGTCAACTTGTGTAAAGATTAAAGTCAAAAACCAATGTCCTTTCATTTGGAAGCAGCTGCGTGTCTTTATATAATATGAATTAAAACCAAGCCTATGAATTGTATTACACAATAAAGTGTTATAGAACTGCAGTGTACTGAAAAGAACAGGTATATTAACAGGTTATTGTGGTAAAATTAATAAAAGTCAGCGCCACAATAAAAGTTATAAAATGACTTAATCAAACACGTGTCATACACCTGAAGCACTTGCTTTACAATCAAGCGGTCAAATTTCAGGTTCCGTTTTTCAACTCTACTATGTTAACCTGAGATCTTTTCAGTGTAGTATGTGCTTCACGACAGACACTTGAAAACCCTGCGTAAGTTCAAATGTCGTATTACACTTTGAGTGTTTTTAGTTTCATTTCTCTAGAAGCAATACTTTGTGGGTAACGCACGCAACAAGTCAACATGTATCATCAACATGAGCCATCACAAAGGGTTATGTTGAAACAATCAACAAAAAAAGAGGGAGAGACGTAAGTTCGTGTGAATCACATAAAAATTTAATGTTTTGCTAAAAAGGGTCATAACCCCAGTTTTGTCGAGTTACAAAAACAACCAACAATATTTTAATTGCTGCGTGTAACTAAAACGTAACTTAAAGAAACGCCTCAGGGCCTTTTCGTTTTAGAAAAGATTCGTAAAGTTATTTTGCATGTGAGTCTTTTTAAAAACACTTGAAACTTTGGGTGTTGCACATTTTAACCAACTGGCATTATTTGAACAAAAGGTAAATTGGGGCAAAATGATGTCGTACACCATATCTGCAGATTGTTTTTAAGGGATACGTCGGTAACCATGGAAACAACAACCGCGGCCTGGATTCAACTGACACCGATGAGAGATACTGCGCCACCCTTCTCCCATATGCCGTACCCAACACACCCGCGTGTATTGGGTATTCCTAGCCGGGGTCTTGTCCAGAACAAGGCCTTATAAACTGCTTTGCTACGGTCAAAGTTCCTTTTGAACCGTAGGTTTGAAAAATACCAACTTAATTATTGTAATACATTACGTAATAAAGCTCTGAGTAAGACAGCGATTGAAAGTATTGAATGCTAGTAATGTTATTATTTAATCACTATAGTGTTCACAAATGGCTTTAAATATGTAAATGAGTTAAAGGTCATAAGTAAATATAATAGTATAACACATCATTGTAACATCTTATTTATGCATTTACGCATACTGCCATAATTTGGATACTTTACTAATTGACATTTTGGTTAAGTACAAATACAAAACTCTTGACAATCCATCATTTCTTTAATGAAAAGTACAATGATATCTACAAACATGTTTTAAGACATTATTAGATATGGTGACAAAGTAATATAATACTCTTAAACATGCAACTAGTTATAAGGACAGTAATCAATACCTGTGTAAAGACCGTTCAAGTGCGCTGACTTTATTTAGTTTTTGTTTTAAGTCGTTTGATATGTATGGTCCTGTATTTTATAGGTTATATGTCACTTGTTTTCAATAAAACGAAGGTGTGTATGATAGAAATGCAATACTGCTGCAGCTTCTGGAGTTTCACTTCTTTATATTCAATAAAAAAAAAGTAGTGGATGTTAACACAGATTTATCTCCTTATATAATATTCTGACATTATGAGATATAATATTCTGATATAACAAGATATAATGGTTGTTATTAATATATAAATGGAATATTCTTCATGTGAATAAAACTGGGTGCAAATGGATGTTTGTTTGATTATTCTGTGAGAACAATGCAATTCATATATCTTAAATATGTAGGAAGCTAAACCAATAATATAAGCCCGTTAACAATAACAAGTCTACATGTATATTGAATTTGTCATACATATATTTAGGCACTTAAACTATATAAAAAACGGGATTCGAATCATGCAGTAATGGCAGAAACATATTGTGACATTACATATGACAAATTAATAATTGAAGAAAACGAATCATGGATTGTTTTCAACATTGTGCAGTATAGTACCGAAATTGTAGAGCGCAAGTCATTCAATGACACTAATGCAAAGAAAATGCGATTCATGTTAGTGTTAAATTGGCAAACTTGAATGAGGGTAACATTGATTCTGCCCATGAAACCTAAGCATGTGCATTGTCTTTCATTGAATTCATTGAAAAGTGTTAGATTTATGACCCGTTTTAGTCCCCTACCGGAGTAAACTATAGATGTATCCCGGGTCCGTTCGTGGGCCCGCTTGTCAGTCCGAATCTGTATCCTGCGATAACCGAAAAGGTCAATAGCGAGGTTGATTTAACTTGGTATGTAAATAGAGGGCAATATTAGGAATATGCACACTTAGTTCAGTTGTTTCCGTCAGAAAACTAAAATCTGGATCCTGCGATAACGCAACGGCCATATGGGTAATATGAACGTTATTTCACGTACATAAACTAGGTTGGTGAAACTTTGTATGTGGTAAGAAGGCCATATGGGTAATATGAACGTTATTTCACGTACATTAACTATGTTGATGAAACTTTGTATGTGCTTAGAGGGCCATATGTGTAATATGAACGTTATTTCACGTACATAAACTAGGTTGATGAAACTTTGTATGTGCCTAGAGGGCCATATGGGTAATATGAACGTTATTTCACGTACATAAACTAGGTTGATGAAACTTTGTATGTGGTTAGAAGGCCATATGGGTAATATGAACGTTATATCACGTACATAAACTAGGTTGATGAAAATGTGTATGTGGTAAGAGAGCCATATGGGGAATATGAACGTTATTTCACGTACATAAACTAGGTTGATGAAACTTTGTATGTGGTAAGAGGGCCATATAGGGAATATGAACGTTATTTCAAGTACATTAACTTGGCTGATGCAACTTTGTATGTGGTTAGAGGGCCATATATGGGGATATGAACGTTATTTCACGTACATTAACTTGGCTGATGAAACTTTGTATGTGGTTAGAGGGCCATATAAGTAATATTAACGTTATTTCACGTACATAAACTAGGTTAATGAAAATGTGTATGTGGTTAGAGGGCCATATGGGGAATATGAAAGTTATATCACGTACATAAACTAGGTTGATGAAACTTTGTATGTGGTTAGAGGGCAATATGGGGAATATGAACGTTATTTCACGTCAATAAACTAGGTTGATGAAACTTTTATGTTGTTAGAGGGCCATATGTGTAATATGAACGTTATTTCACGTACATAAACTAGGTTGATGAAACTTTGTATGTACCTAGAGGGCCATATTTGTAATATGAACGTTATTTCACGTACATTAACTATGTTGATGAAACTTTGTATGTGCTTAGAGGGCCAAACGTGTAATATGAACGTTATATCACTATTTCAGTCGTGTCCGTCTGTCTATCCGTCCGTGTGTTATTTCGCAAATATATATAGTTTGTGTTTACTTAAATAACTCAAAAAGGTTTACGAAACTCAGTATTTGGATAGAAAGCCATAGGGGAAATATGCACGTTATATCTGGTTGTTCTTTTTTCTTCAGACCAAACAAACAAATTAGCTATGGTTGCAGAACTATGGAAAAACTAAAACCTTGATCCTGTGAACACTCAAAAAGTACTTGTTAGTAGTAGCTATGTTGATGAAACTCGGTATGTAGACAGAGGGTCGCATGTGGAATATGCACGTTATTTGAGTTTTGTATGGCCGACAGTCCAAAAAAACTGTATTCTGTACAACTCAAAAGGTTCTTAGGATAAGGTATTACTTAAATCTGGATCCTGCGAGAACTCAAAATATACTAAAGATAGGTTTATGAAACTCGAAATGTAGATAGACGGTCATATGGTGAATATTCACGTCGTTTCGTCACTCTAAACTTGCGGTGGCTACGTTTACAGAAATAATTGAAAACAAAAACTAATGAAAGCTAATTAAATATATGGAGATCCTGTTCTTTTTCCGACATCATTAATCCAGTTGGGGACATATGTTTATCTGTGACGAAGGTCTTGTTTATTACGATTTTCGTTACATTGTGTAGCAAACAATTTCTTTTTAAACACATGTTTTAATTTGATTGCATTAAATCATACGTCGAATGACATTAATGAGTTTCGTGAAACAATTCAAAGACTGATAATTATGTGGGTTGTTTAGATGGTTCCCTCAAAACACCGATGGGCGCTTCGCTGGTGCCAATTAAAGTCAAATTATATTTTAACGTGAGTGGTAACATTATCTGACATATAAACAACGTCAATCAGACAGGAAAGTCGTGAAAAAACGCTTAGTTATCTTTCTTTCATACGATATTATTTACTTAAAGTGACAGTTTCATCATTTGGATCTGAAATATGGCTCTTTAGATGACTTTAAAAAATTCGCTATTAGTAAGTTTATGAATTTAAATGCACATGTTTAGGTTTCATGAGCAGAATCAATGTAACCTCATTCAAGTATGCCAAATTAACACTATCATGAATTGCATTTTCTTTGCATTAGTGTCATTGAAGGATTGGCGCTCTACAAGTGTTGTACTATACTGCACAATGTTGAAAACAATCCATGTATCGTTTTCTTTAATTGTTAATTTGTCATATGTAATGTCACAATATGTTTCTGCCATAACTGCATAATTCCAATCCCGTTTTTTAATAGTTTAAGTGCCTTTATATATGTATGACAAATGCAATATACACGTGATGTGTTGTATTGTTTTTGCTTCCTTCATATTTTCGATGTATGAATTGCACTAATTAGTCAAACAAACATTCATTCGCACTTATTGTCATCACATTAAAATGTCGAAATATTTTAACAATGCAACTCACGGTGACTGCAGAATCATTATTAAGAGAGAAATCTGTGTTAACATCCATTAGTTTTTTTTATTGTGGACAAGTGACATATTGCCTCTTAAATACAGGACCATACATATAACATGACTTTTAACAAAAAACAAAATTGAGTCCCGCTCTTCGAAAAGGTGGTTTAATGCATGTGCGTAAAGTGTCGTCCCAGATTAGATTGTGCATTCTGCACATGTTAATCAGGGACGACGCTTTCCACCTAAACTAGATTTTGCTAACAAGAGACTTTCTTTAAACGAAAAATATCATAAATAGCGAAAATTGTCGTCCCTGATTAGCCAGTGCGGGCTGCAGAGGCTAATCTGAGACGACACTTTACGCACATGAATTAAACCCCTTTTTAAAGAGCGAGTGAGTGCAGTATCTCTCATCGTTGACCATTGCATCCAGACCGTGGTTGTTGTTTCCATGGTTACCGACGTATCCCTCTAATACAATCTGCAGATATGGTGTACGACAAAATGTTGCTCCCATTTACCTTTTGTTCAAATAATGCCCGTGGGTCAAAATTTGCAACATCCCAGGATTGACGTGGTTTTGAAAAGACTTACATAGCAAAATAACATTACGAATCATTTCGTAAACGAAAAGACCCAGAGGCGTATCTTTAAATTACGTTTTAGTTACTTGCAACAACTAAAATTTGGTTGGTTGTTTTTGTTCCTCGGCAAATGTCCGATGCTGGTCAATTATATGTTTCTTATATTTGAATGCTATTGGTTGGAAGTTTAGGAAAGGCGTTGATACAGAAGTCGCTGTGTCCAATTATTGGTCAATGTGTTGATGATATAGCGAATGACTTCCCAGTATTGGACAAATGAGGATCTCTTAACTGGAAACTGGTTCCTTGTTCGAACGTTCTCCTGTTTACGACGTTCGCTTTCGTTTCAATGCTATTATATATTTGTGCGGCGTTAGAAACATTGGATAGTGCTGATTGCTTCACTCTATTCAGGCGTGCTTGACGTTTCTCTAGAAAATAAATTTCGAACTAAATGACGCGTTTTCATACTTGTTTGCTTGCGACCTTTTACATAATTCTAATCAAAATTATTAATTATTACGCAGCAGAACAGTGAATAACAATGTATAGACTTGATAAAGTTGATAAAACACAATCTTTATTTATTGGATTTCTCTTTAATTATTTCCTAGGTACCAACCACATACTTTTCATATGAGTCGCGCGTTGCGAAAAGGAGGTTTAATATATGTGCGTAAACTGTCGTCCAATATTAGCCTGTGCAGTCCGCACAGGTTAATCAGGGACGACTCTTTTCGCTTTTATTGTATTTTTCAATTTAAGGAAGACTCTTCTTGACGAAAATCCAGTTAAGGCGGAAAGTGTCGTCCCTGATAAGCTTGTGCGGAAGGCATCGCCTAATCTATGACGATATTTTATGCGCATGCATTAATCCCCCTTTTCACAGAGCGAGACGCATATACAAATGTAATTTAAAGATGTCAACAACTGGAAGAGCAGGCTACAGAATGAAAGGGACATTAGTGGTTCTGATACTACAGCAAATACTGTCGTGTGTGTGCGTTGTATATTCGGAACACTTTATTCAATCATTTAAAGAAGTGTGTCCATACAACAATCTCTGCAATGAAAATGCATCACAGGTGAGCTTTTATATGTGTCTACGTTACGTATTAACTTTTGCAAACAATGTATACCAGCTTTGTCGTTTTAAATAGACTTTTAAATATCATGAAACGGTTTCATTTTAGTTATAGCGTAGTTTCCCATTGACGTATTTGAAATGACAATTGACGAATATAATGATAGGTTCTCGATTTTACGTTTATACACATTTGTTTGTTTCCGTTGGTTCAGATATAATTATTACAAGTAACTAGTTGAAATGGTTTAATGTCTGTATATTTATGTCTTTTATTATAAGAATACAAACCCGGATCTCAGCCCGTGTTGTGAGGAGTGCTCCTGTGAAGCTGACTGTAAACCATTTCAAAATTGCTGCCACGATGCAGTTACCTTTGACGTCACAGAACAACCGTCAGTTGTCCCCTGTGTAGCCTGGCACAAGGTCTACGGCATAGATTTCACCATCGACAACCCTTGGCTAAAACTATATGGCTACAAAGTCATCTAAGCCAAAAAGTCTAAGATTCTATTTTTGTAGATTGCGCATGTCGGCACATCCATTACGTATCCAGTCAGGTAGATATGCAAGGAATAATACACCAAGACAGGAACGACACTGTTTAATTTGTAACACATACGATATAGAAGATGAATATCATTTTGTTTGTGTGTGCTCCAGATACCAAACAATAAGAACAAAATATATCAAAAGTAAATACTATATAAGGCCATCAGTCTATAAATATTTAGAATTACTTAAATCCAGTAACAGAGCTGAACTTATTAAAATATCACTTTTTATAAAAGAATCACTTACCATGCGGTCTGAAAATTTAAATGCTCGTGATGTATCGAATACAAATAAATGTTTGCTGATTTATTTATGTAAGGATACAAATGGAACAATTATTGGAATTTATTAATTGCAGCAAATGTTATTGGCATTTATTTCAAAATTGTTAGCTGTGTTAAAATAAACTTAGAGCAAATAATTGTATTTATTTAAAAAATTGTTAATCTCGTATGCTTACATATGTTTTGAAAATTCAAAAACATATTCGATATTTGCTCATCTCCACTATAGAAATGGTATGATCATTTATGTTAACTTAACACCTTTTTCACAACGGTTGATTTTTTGTTATGTTTTTTTTTAGTTTTTTTTTCTTCACAAAATACGGAAATATGGATGTCTTATCATGTTGACATATTATTTGTAAATATATGTGTTTAGACGATGTACTATGTGCAAGTCTTGAATAAAAAAGTCTGAATAAAAAAGTCAGTCTGTCTGTCTGTCATCTCCTCATGTCCTCTTAGAAATATCTTAAATCAAAGCACGGAGCTTTGCGAAAAGACTTTGCGATCCCTCGACACTGTAGTTTCTGATGCCAAAGGGCGGGTTACCGTAACGAGCACTGTGCGTTGTGTCATGGAGTAACCGCTTTCACAAAGTGGGAAATACGTTTAATGACGTGTGATTGTCTGTTTTTACAAACGTTCTACTCCCCGGAGAACCGGGATAACTATGTCCTAAACCATTGCTCGCCAGTGGCTGTCCCACCAGGAGAGAAAGTAAATAGATGCGTGCTAAACCCAAACCGGACATGTTTAAAAACTATTGAATCAGATTCTCTTCGAATTGATGCGTTTAATGATACAACAAATAACATCATAATATATAGACAGTTTAATAAAAGACTGATTGCGTTTGCAAACGCGGATTGTTTACTTTGTAGTTATCCCGTTTATGAAAATAGTGACATAGACCACTTATGTAACGTCCAATACTTTGGATGCAAGAGTTTGGGAGTTTTTAAAAACATACTATTATACACACTTATTGACTACCACAGAGCGGGCGACAAATACGTTCAGACTGATGGTGTCCATTGTAACGTGACAGAAGTCTATGACCACATTACGGTTGGTATTGTCTTTATGAACACTAAACGATTTTTATGTGGACAACTTTGCATTCATTTTATCAAATGAATTTGTGTATCGCCATTTTTATTAGAATGGTCACTTTATTTAGCAGTATTTTACGAGTCCACTTTAACGATAGGCACCACGATTAAAATCGGGGTCTTAGTCGGACAAATATAAGTTTAATATAAAATCATATACCATGATTATTCCACCTTAGACAGGAATGAAGTTTGTTTTTAGTTCATATTTAAAGATGGTGATTTGAAATCCAATTTTAATTTTCACGTTAACCTTGCATCTGAAGGCTCGATGCTATTTTAACATCATGAATATAACGTCACAACGCACTCAAAATTGACACTTTGTATTGAAGCTTTGGAATAGTGCCAATACTTTTTGCGTCCTTTGCAGCTTAAGAACATCGGTCACTGACTTGTATTAACCCTTTGCATGCTGGGAAATTTGTCGTATGCTAAAATGCCGTCTGCTGAATTTCTAAAATAAGCATTTTCTTCGATGTTTTTTTTCAAAGAATACTATCAGAATAGCAAACAGTATATATATAATTTAAAGATGTCAACAACTGGAAGAGCAGGCTACAGAATGAAAGGGACATTGGTGGTTCTGATACTACAGCCAATACTGTCGTGTGTGGGCGGGGTATATTCGGAACACTTTATACAAACATTTAATGAAGTGTGTCCATACAACAATCTCTGCAATGAAAATACATCACAGGTGAGCTTTTATATGTGTCTACGTTACGTATTAACTTTTGCAAACAATGTATACCAGCTTTGTCGTTTTAAATAGACTTTTAAATATCATAAAACGGTTTCATTTTAGTTATAGCGTAGTTTCCCATTGACGTATTTGAAATGACAATTGACGAATATAATGATAGGTTCTCGATTTAACGTTTATACACATTTGTTTGTTTCCGTTGGTTCAGATATAATTATTACAAGTAACAAGTTGATATGGAAGAAAAAAAAATATTTTCTATAGCTAATACTTTATATATATAGTTTTTGTAAAGTATAAATTAAATACAACTCAACAATGTTTTTACAGTCTACAAACCAGTTTGAAAAAAATAATCATCTTTTTAATAAAATCGACAAATAAAATTAATTATTCGTTTGGATCCTGATGAGACGCCCCGTTCTGTGGCGTCTCATCTGAATCCAAACTGTTTGCAAAGGCCTCCAAAATTCGGTTCCAGCGCTTAAAGGGTTAAGTCCGTTGATTGTATACTTACAAAAAGAGCACGCACATATAAGTAAGCACAGAAAACACCTGACTCGTTCACACAAAGAAATAATATTGTTTTCAATTATCGAGAATAAAATCAAACTTTAAAAAAAATGTATTCGACCCATACCAGAGTGAAATGCACATGTTATGTCTACTCATTTATCGCATAGCATAAAATGATTACTGTCTTGTATTTTCAGAAAAAAATGCCGAACGCTGATTTGTACACAAGGATCAATGGCGGTGGATGGTTAATGTGTGAACTTTGTTAGAATGGCTGGTATAGCAATTTTGTTCACAGTTCCTATAGAATTTAAGTATGTCCGATTAGGCAAGTACAGCATCTTAGGTTACTTTAATGACTTTGCGACTGATTTTGCAGAGTCGAACAACGTCGGGCTACGTTATGATGCGTTTTGCGGTAGGTTCCACGTGTCCAATAGAAACTTTACACACACTTTCGAGGGAAATGTCAACGACGCTGACGTATCTTAGTAAGAATACCAACGGAAGTCTAATAACCGTGCCTGTGTTTGCCAACGTAACGGGGTTCGAATCTCACATCAAGCCGATTGTTACAGGTTGTGATCAGGTATATTTTGTGGCCGGGTTGGGATTTCCATAGTACGAATGTCTGAGTGTACAGCTGTCCTTTGCAGACATGAAAAACGCCGGAATAACAAACGCCGAATTAAGCAAACTTACGTTTAGCGGTTGTATTGGTACGACGTCAAATGATCCGAACATGCTTAACATATCGTACTTTAGAAACATATCAGATAATTGCCCTCCGTCGGATCTCCATACAAATGCATACAGGGTATATACTGTCTGTATAGATTCGTATTTGAGGCTGCGAAATTCTTCCCCGTCTGCAAAATAGGTTGATTTGCTTGACTTTTCAATTACTGTATTCGTTTTGTTTTATCTTTGTTTGTTTATTTAAATGTGTATCTATACGTGTTCATGTGTGTAAGGACATGTCTTAAACGTGGGTTAAAACCCCAAAACGCTGTCCATTGAAGTTTGGCGACCACAGCTGGAATAAGTTTTATTGTGGTGTCGTGTTATGTGTTTTCTCCTGTATTGTATTATAGGCAATTGGAAACCTGTCTTAATGATGATGCTGGCTACCTTTAATCGCAGTCTATTCAAAATAACATTTCACGTAAGTACCAGATGCCGCCGGAAACGTTATTGAGACGCCGGAGTCGACGGAGGCGAAGCTACGTCAACATTGCACGTTCAAGCTTACACAGGCAGTTGCTACCTCTATCAGGCTCTAACGTGTCTACGGGTCTCCAGGATCGCCGACACATGTCAAACAGTGAAGCGGAGATTTCTTTTTTAAGGACAGAGAAATGGCGAGATAAAGGTGGAAAGAGTTTGATTGCACGGCGTACCGGGTTTTCGAACAATTTCTTCTGGAATTCATGATGAAAAGGCGTCAATTGGTGCCGAAATTGAAGGAGGCGAGGCTACTGGGTAAGCGGCTGCACCTGGCCAACGATACGCTGTATGTTGACGGCACCACGGTGCGCGCGTAGGAGCACGGCGGTCGTGAAATATCCATCCTGTCGTGGAACATAAACGGACTAACTGCAATTTAGAAGTCATCTTCTAATTTTGTAAATATTTTAAGCTCTCATTTTATATGTTTTTTGTACGAATGTTGGACTTATTGTTCTAATTATGTCAATTTAAATGGATATTTGTCTTTGAACTTCTTCAGAAATGTCAACACAAAAAGCTAGAAGTAGTGGTGGCATTGTATTATATATAAAAGAAGAATTAGTTAATGGTATTGAAATTGTAAAAACTCACTATGATACAATTATTTGTTTAAAACTTGACCACTTATTTGTTTTTTAATCTCAGAAGATGTGTATGTATGCGCAACTTATATATGGGACACGAGTCTTCAGTTTATAACACTTTTAATGTAGATCGGTTTGAAAGTTTAAAAACGATGCAACTTATTTTTCTGAATTTGGTAAAATTGTTGTTGCTGGTGATCTCAATGGTAGAAGTTGGCAAAAATGCGATTACATTGTACACGATAAAATTAATACTGTATATGATGACGCCGATTACTGTCCAGATAACACCTTTGCAAGGGCCTCGGTTGATAACTCAATTAATAGCCATGGAGTAAAATTACTCGATTTATGTAAATCCACATGTTGACGTATTGTGATTGGTAGATTTGACAATAGCTATAAGCAAACATTTTATTCAAATAACGTTACGTCTGTTATTAATTATTTGTTGGCAAACGAATACAGCTGTTTAAAAGTTTATGTACAAATAAGAGATTGTTTAAGGACTTAATTCGCAAGAAGAAAGCCTGTTGTCATAAACAAAAAACAATGTTGGTGATTGAAAATTTAAGAAAACACAAACAAAACTGAATAAAATGTCTGTCTGTCTGTCTTAAATAAAAAACTGATCGGATGGTATGACGAATTCACGTTATGTTTGGGAGTTTCATTATTGCTTTATCTATATATCGCTTTGTTTATAATACAACCATACGTGTTGGAATTTAAAAATCGTTTAACACACGCATTTGTGATTGCATTTATTGCTCCTAGCGTTGATCTGAAATATCCGAGGTAAATATCTTAATGTACCGGTGTGCTTGACTTCAAAGCTAGACAGAATAACATTTAGGGAAAATATTGGTGCCTTATTTATGTTCATATTGTTAAATTGTAGATAATGTTATAATTAAATAATAAATAGATAAAAAAAAAAAAAAAATCACTGATATTTCTTTATGAACCATCAGAAAGCATAAAATAAATCTTTACCTTCGAAAATTCATAGATGATAAAGCAATCAGAGATGTTTTACTAACATGACATGTAAAATATACCCTTGTAAGTCCAAAGGCCTGAATGTGGGCGAGGCCAGTTTTGACCCCAATGGGCATAGTTTGAATAATCTTCGTAGAGTACCTCAAGATGATACTTAATGCCGACAATTCGCGGTCTTGGGCAAGATTTATTTGTTATGGTTTTTCCATTATAAGTCTATGCCAAAATGGTGATCCCCGGGGCTGGACCACTTTAGCCCGAGGGACATCATTTAAGTTTTGTAGAGGACTTCAGTACGAGGTTACAAATCAAGTATTAAACATGTGGACCTTTCGGTTTCAGAGGGTAAAATCCCATCTTATGCCCCGTGACTTAATTTATAAATTGTACGTAACGATTTGAATTTCTTTTATAGATGCACACCTAAGGAACATTTATAATAAGTTGTGTCACTTTCTGCCCACCGGTTCAGATGATGTCGTTTCAAGAGACACAATTCACGGACACCCACACAGCGCGCATGAGCAGACAGACGACGAACATCACGTAATCGCGATAGCTCACGTTGCGCTAAGGTGAGCTATTAAAATGGACATTAATGAGTTTCAAGAAACAATTCAAAGACTGATAATTATGTGGGCTGTTAACTATAATAAATGGTTCCATCAAAACACCGATGGGCGCTTCACTGATACCTATTAAAGTAAAATTATATTTTAACGTTGACGGTAACATTATCTGACATATAAACGACATCAATCAGACAGTCAAGTCATGACCAAACGCTTAATTATCTTTCTTTAATACGATATTAGTTACTCGAAATGACAGCTATACATGTTGGATCTGAAATATGACTCTTAAGATGGATTTAAAAGAAAGCATTTTGTACAATATATTTTAACCATGTGTATGTTGTGACAGAACATGCACATTATTGGGTTTTACGACCAGCACCCATGTTACTATTAATTAAAGTAAATCAATTAAAACATAAGAGGCATTACATTTCCTTAGCATAAGTCTAGTTGAATGATTGGCCTTCTACCTAAAAAAAAAATCCGTGTGTCGTTTTTTTTTCATTGTTTATTTATGATAAGTAATTACACAATAAGAAATACTTTTCTACCGTTACTGCATTATTCAAATGTCGTTTTTTTAATAGATGTATTTCAAATTAAATATAAATTACTTGCAGTTATTATCGGTCTCATTGCATAATGAATGGCGTTTTTCTCACTCGATAGTCCACCAAACATTCCTTCGCTATCATTGTTATCACAAGACGATTATTCCATTTAGAAGATTTTAAAAATAACCACAATATCGTAAAATGTCGAAAATAGAAATAATGAAACTCCAGAAACGTTGTCAAGAAAGAAATTCATGTTAAGATTTACTAGTATTTATTTAAGGAAGAGAAACCAATTGCCTATAAAATACATGACATACAAGCACGACAACTTTAAATAAAAAATAATTAAGGCCATCGCATTGGAACGGTCATTACCCACGTATTGATAATTTTTTCTTATTACTAGTTGCATGTAGTATTGCGTTACTTTGTCGCCATATCTAATAATGTCGTAAAACATGTATGCAGAGGACATTTTCCTTTTTTAAATAGAAAGTATGCACTGCCAACAGTAATGAGTTTGTACTTTTCCAAAATGTCAACTTTAAAATTAATAGCAGTATGTGAGATTCGTACAATTCTTATTTCAGTTGTTATAACAACGTGTTATGCTATTATATATTAAACTTATTACTGGTGACTTTTAAGCACTCACAGCATTAAGCCCTTTTATTAACAAGACAAGACAAATATGTATGCATACTTTCACAGTGAACATCGTCTAAACACTAGGTATGTCACATACAATTATGTCTCAGAGATAAACATAGTAATAAAATAAACATAAGCAGCATCGTATACGGTTACGAAAAGGCTAGGTAAAATACTCTTTTTGTATGTTTTCAACACATTTTATTTCATGATTGCAAACAAATGCATTAACATTATGACAAATCACACAATAATGTAATGCACTCAGAAATGAACAAAATAACATATGCAACACATCTAAGGTTAGCTATATTTAAGGATGTAAAAAATGTACATTGTGCGCACAGGCTAATCAGGGAGGACAATTTCCGCTGTCATGGTATTTTTGTTTTAATGAAGTCTCCTCTGGGCGGAAATCCAGTTTAGGCGGAAAGTGTCGTCCGTGATTACTGGGACGACACTTTACGCTCATGAATGTAACCCCCTTTTGACAGAGAAGCTCATTTATGATGTTTCATGGGCAAGTCGTATAAACATCTTCTATTTGCATAAGGTACATGTTCACAGACTGCTAATTTGAACATTGTAAGAATTGCCGGGACATCTTCGCGAAAAAAAAAGAAGAACTACTGATTATAAATACCGCTCCGTTCATAGGAGTGGTATATAGGGAGGGTTATTCTCCGAGAAAAGCAGAGCTAAAAAGGGCGGGAACATCACGTCAATGATCTAGCAGGTGAGAGATTGATTCGAATCCGCCTGGTTCTTTTATTAGTGTCGAATAGGAGGACATTAAAGCCTCTGTAACGCTCAAAATCAACGACATTTTCGTAATTTATATTTCGTAAAATAAAGTTAACATATAAATAATCAATGTCCCTTAAGGCAATAGCCAAAGTTTTACGTTTAGATGTGCTCTGGTAACATAGCGTCCCCTCCCCGCGAAAATGGACAATCTCAGTTTTGGCACGAAAACGGGTTTTTACATTTTCGCAATGGTGAAAACGTCCCGCTTCTCCCGCGAAGAATTCCAATGCTATATGCCATCCTTCCGGGGGCATAAATATATGACAATGAATGACATTGTTATGACCCGGACAAGCTCATTTATGGCCATATTTGACTTTTGAACTCCAAGTGTGACCTTGACCTTGGAGATATCGACGTAATTATTTCGCGTGACATACCGTCCAATGATGGGGAACAAATGTGCCAAATGATTTTAGAATCCCACAATGAACGACATAGTTATGGCCCGGACAAGATCATTTATGGCCATTTTTGGGTGGGCGTGGTATATTTGGGCGGGGCGCCCCAGGGATGGTAATGGGGCCAAGCATAGTTAAGATTAACTTTTTGACCGTATTGGCATAAGGGATGTTCAGTATCAATTAAAAGTAAATCGGTGAAGAAATGAAGAAGTTAATGTAAACAAACATTAAAAATGAGTGCAAATCTCTGACCCGGCCCCTCCCCAACCCCCATAACTTTTGACCCAGGGGTCAGATCAAAATTCCAAAAAGTGCAGGGTCGCACATATGCTTATAGCTACCATGTGTGTAAGTTTCAAGGTTCTAGTGCTTATAGTGTAGGAGGAGATAGTGGCCAGGATGGACGGACAGACGAACGGACGGCGGAGATAACCACAATACCCCAACGCTTTTCAAAAAGCGTGGGGATAACAAGTCAGCGGCGGATGAAAAAATATGAGAAAATTGTCTAACTCAAGTTGTCAAACCTTGAGTTAGACAACTTTCTCATATTGACTGCAGAAACAGTCAAACGTCACTTTTAAACATTTTGACACATGTACAATGCAGAGATATCTAAAAAGTCATAATGCAAAGTTTTAGCTTCATTCTGTAATTAAAAAAAAAATAAAAAAAAAA